>JAAIIK010000075.1:138122-151006 GCA_014706435.1 Silurus glanis
ATATATATATCCAAGAGGACAATGCACTGTGAAAAAAATTATTTCCACAAATACCATTACAACCATTACATCAGCCACAATGGTGTGTTTGTGTACATCATTAAATGTACATTTAGTGCATTTGGAAGACACCTATATCAAGAAGGGCCTGGCTTAAGGGCCCAGCAGTGGCATCTTGGTGTTGCTGAGATTTGAATTTGTGTCCTTTCAATTTAGAGCCAAAAAAACTTAACCACTAAAACCAAACTATTGTCGAACCTTACAGGGATTCGGATGCTTAACAATGTCCTTATGGTCTCCATCTCTATAGATGTATAGCAAATTACCAGTAGAGACCCACAGGAACTATTCCATTTTCCATTTAAACCAATACAATTGCTATTATAATGATTAAACCATCACAAATTCTATTTGTGTTTTTTTTTTCATTAAGGTGATCATTGTCATAATCCATTTAAATACAGATGTGTATTGCAAAGGTGAAACAGAATGCTTGACCTCCAGTGATCCTCTTCTCAAAAGATTATTTGAAATTAACCTGGTCTGATATTAAATCTGTTCCTCCCCTGAAATTTCCTGTAAAGCACTTGTGATTAATACAGGAAAAATATGCTAGTGGAAAACTCAATAGTCAAGACATGATTGTGGTGCTACTGAGATTGTTTTATATATATATATATATATATATATATATATATAATAATCTTATATCTTCCTTTCAGTGCAAATGCACATTATATGTGCACACCTGACTACCATACCGATATATGATCCTGGACCAATGTTGGCCACAATATTTAAAGCATGTTGTTGTCTATTATGGCAATGCCATTATGACATTGCTTCTATGCACAAAGGGGCTCCATGAAGACAAGGTTTTTCAAAATGTGGACTGGAAAAACTCGTCATTTCAAGCCAATTGAACACCTTTGGGATGAGTTTGAATGCAGACATCCTCAGTGTCCAACTTCACTAATGAACACAAAATACCAACAAATACATTCTAAAATCTAGTTGAAAGCATTATCAGAATAGTCAAGGTTATTTTAATAGCAAAGTGGCACTAAATCTGGAATGGGATGTTCACCAAAGACATATGGGTGTAATTGGTCAAATGTCCATATACCTTTGGTCTTATTGCATACAAAGTGTCGATTTCTATATTATATTTCAAGCGTTTGTCTTAATGTTATTTAAGAATGGAAGCTCAACAACTGAACAAAGTTCCTTGTATCTCTAGTGTTTATTGCCAATACTGCTTCTGATATACTCAACAACAACAACAACAATCCACCTCTACCATCACTTTGTCCTGGTCAGGGTTGAGATGAACCCAGAGCCTATTCCAGAAACAGTGAGAATGAAGTGGTAATAAACCCTAAATGTCGATTGCATGGTGCGACATACTGACACTCGTTCACACGTAAACGAAAGCCAATCTTAGTTAATCAATCTACTGGAACATTCAATTTGCAGGAAGGTTGGAGGAAACTGTAGGAGAACCGAATAGGGAGAACATGCATGGTCCTGATGCAGGACGTATTTAACATAATCCAGACACATAGGTGTTGCATTGACTGGTGTGCGCGAGGTATTTGCGCATGGTGAATATTTTTAAGATAAGATAAGATAAGATAAGATAAACCTTTATTCGTCCCACAGTGGGGAAATTTCACAGTAAAACAGTAATAACAGTGTGTATTATGGTTAATGTTTCACTGGGAGCAGCTTTTGATTGTAACTGGGAGCAGCTTTGATTGTAACTGGGAGCAGCTTTGATTGTAACTGGGAGCAGCTTTGATTGTGTTATAGTAGACCTGTACAATCTGTGTTGTGTTATTTCATTGTGCAATTCTTCGTATCTTCTTTAAAACCATGTTCCATACAATCAAAGGCCTGTCACATAGGCATGGACAAGAGATTCATCATCTGTCCACGATTTATCAGCCGAGACGCAAAATGCAATTGGTAGACAGAAAGGGGACAAACTGGCTGATATATTACACCACTATAAATCAATTATACATTGAAAAAGGAGTGCCTTTCTTTTGTTTTTGAAAAAAATCAGGTCCTGTTCTTTACAATCTCCTTCTAATCCAGAATGTAAAGGTAAAAAATACCTGACAGTCTATCAGCATTTTAAATGGAAGCAGATTTTTTGGAAATTGGAGGACTCTGAAGACTGGAATTGGCTTAGACTAAGTCTAGGAATAACTAAAATGATTGCTGTATGAAATGAATGAATGAATGAAACCCACCACATAAGGCAATATGAGGACAGCTCTCTGGTGACACTTGGGATGATTTCCTATTGGTTAAGTTCTTCAAGGCTTGTTTAAGACATATAGCACACACAGACACCTCTGGGCATCCAACTGTCCTGCTAAGGTGTCTCTGTTTTCATCATGCCTCTCACACTCTCTATACATGTAACAAATATCTCTGGCATCTCAAGCTTTAACACTTATTTTCTCATACAAACATGCCATCTCAGGGTGACAGAGGGAAAGTGGATGGAGAGAAGGGTTCTGAAGAAGAACAGAGATGCGAGACGTGACTGGTGAAGAAAGATGACATTGTCCAATGAAATAAATCAGTTAATCAGTTAGACTGTTACAAGAAACTGTTGCTGTTTTAGAAAAGACAGACTTCTCTGGAAATCTATAGAATGCTAATCTAGGAGACTGATAACTGTAATTAGCTGCACGGTTTATAGTCTTCGAAAATACTGATTTCCAGTTACAGTAATCAGTATTAAACAATACTAAACACTAGAACCACTTCTTTCTTCTTACTTCAGAAAAACAAATGCATACAGATTTATGAGAGAGATCAGACGAGATACAAACTGGTTTGAGCTGGTATCTTAAATAATAACTGTATAGAACTCCGCTAAACAGAAAAGCATTTCAGACTGTACAACACATTGAACCTCGAGGTGGATGGGCTGCAACAGCAGAAATCCACACCGGGGAACCTGGAATGTGAGAATTTGAAGTACTGGGTATAGACTTGAGGCTGATAAACAAAAAAAAACTAAATTGCCTGGTCTAAAAAAAAATTTAATAAGTGAACAATATTGTAGCAAACAAACAAAAAAACTAGCATCTGGGTTTGTACGTTTTTGGAAAGTGAGCTACCGCTTCTTAAGTTATTGCTAAAGAATTTTGAAAGACATAATTACAAGATTTAGATTTTTTTTATTCTACACCTGTAGTCATTAAAAGGATGGTCATATAAATTTTTGTTTACCTCTATGCTATGTTGCTGTATGCTAGTTAGTAGCAGAATGTAACATGCCCATTTTTGACCATGTGGATAAAGAACTGTTTTCATGTATAGCAACTCAGACTCTCAAATACTCCTGTATATGAAAGGTGTTCTATTATGATTATAAGTTTTCATTAGTGGGTAGTTTCAAGTATTTCAAAACAGGATGGTTTTCCTGAAGAAGAAACCTTGGATAATTCACTATTTAAAGAACCTGAGGAAGACTCCTGATTCGATTATACCCTCTGCCCATGTATGAATTGTACTATTGCTTTAAAACAAACTCTTGAACAGTTTCAAGCTTTGCTGGATTTTGATGATCAAGAATAAATCCAGTGAGGCTTGAAAGCAGAGATCACATGGACTGAATGTATGCAAAAATAAGGCTTGGTGACAGCCTATGAGACATGTTGAGCCTCATGCAGTAGGATTGCTGGGAAGCTGTCAGCAAATCCTCTTAAATGTTTTAAAGTATTTGAATGATTGATCTTGGAAACCGCATTTGGATGTCATACCCATCGATCTTACTAATTAGCCAGCATTTATTTGACTCATTTTGATATACTGCACTGTAATTTAATCGGGCGCTTCATGCTGTCTCCTGACAGCCTGCCAGGAATTGGATTACTATATTTAATTACAGGAAAGTGACTCAAAAATATTTGTGGATTGCTTCATACTGCAGTCATCGTGCGTTCTGCCAACACAGACGTACTCCGAAGCGCCACAAACAAATCTGTGGATAGACAAAGTTTGACCTATGACAGCTAAACATATTTGCCAAATAAGGACATCTTTTGCCTCGTTTCTTCTGATGGCATTGTCATCCTCCAGCCTGACAATATTCTCCTTTTGTTTTTTATCCTGTCTGGAAGGAGGAAGCAGTGTAAATGTGAAAGACACCAAATAAAAAGGATAATCTGAATAATTTGAAGGGAAATTGCAGCATATTGGAGGATAATTTGGATTTAAATTGTTCAATATAATCTGTAAAAGAAAACGTTTAAAGACAAACAAAAAGAAGACAGTGATTAATTAGACAAAGAACTTAATGGCAATGATGGCATCACGTCTAATCTATTCCTTTTGACTAGTAATTTGTATGCCTGGAAGAAACTTAGTAACAAAAAAGTAAAAGAAAGTTAATAAGACAGCTATGAATCATGATTTTTCAGCTTTCATTTGCCTCAGCGTCAGGGTGATGTCATCCTACTGTGCGTAAGACTGCCTTCTTGTGGCCTAACCAGATTTCTGATAACAAAACGAAACAAGCCAGGGTGAAACTTTATTAGGAAATACTCAATACTGGGGCTGTGCTGTGGCACAAGACAACAAGGTCCAATAAGTCTTCCTAATAAGAGAATGACATTTCATACTTTTGTCAGTTACAAATTGTTTCATGGATGTGAATTTATGGGGACATTGTTCATTGATAAATGTATATCAGCTATAACCACTTGTTTCTTCACCCTTGTTTTCTCTCCAAGATGCAAGAAACCAAACATACAGCTTCAACTGTAACTGGTAGCAGATGCAGACAATAAAGACTCCTTCCATAAATCCTCAATCCAAATCATCTTCTCAGGAAGCATCACAAGGTCAATGATTACACACATTTATCTGTCCATTTACGTAGAAGTCTCAGAAGAAATCTTGTATAAATAGTTACCATGGACACAAGGACATATTAGAAGGAGTTTGTTGATACAGCACAGCTGGAACTACTGTCAGATTTTATAATTCATTATAAATCACATTAAGTTTTTTTGTTTGTTTTTTTTTACCTTAAATTTTCCCTTCCAATAATGTATGAACTGACTGTATATTTTAAATTTCTTCAAATACAACAAATTGAAGCCCACATGCAAATCCCGAACAGATAATTCCCATATTCAATAGTTTTATTTCAGCATTGTACAAACAGATGTTTTTATTAAAAACGACAAAAAGCTGCACACCTGTTTTCCATCATTTTACTGTACAAAACTTTCTTGTACTGAGATATAAAAAAATATTAACAGTTATCAGTGTGACACAAACTGATTTCTTTTTTTGATAGGGGACAGTCCTTCCCCTGCACAAAACAAAATACATGACAAATGTCTGAAGAAAAAAAAAAAAACAATCAGCAATCATACCACATACTATAATTGCATTCTTAGCTATCCAAGCTTAAAAAAGGAATCTCTGTACCACACTAGATCTCCTACTGCTGGCATAAAGGAATAGGATATTAAAGAGTCTCACTGCCAGGTGTTCGGAATTTGGGTGAAACCAGAGGCCAATTTTTTTAAACCTGTTCATTTTGATCACATGGGGTAGTTCAACACAACATCCTGCTTGGCCAGCTCCAACAACATAGGATCGTCGAAAAACTTGCTGATACTGACGTCCTCGCTTAAACCCTGCGGACAGAGGGAGGAGAAAGAAACCAGCGTAAATGTAAAAAAACGGGCAGGAGGTAGTTTATTTTATTTGGCAATAACAATGGCAGGGAAATTACCACACATTATAGATGAATGTGGATTTGTAAAAAAAAAAAATGCTGATTTGATCCAACAGCTATTTCTTAAGAAGAAAAAACAAGACAGCTAGAAAAAAAAAAGACCCAAATGAAATATACTGGAATCCCTTATCAAGGCTAATTCTTTTTGCATCCAAACTATATGCCAAAAACATCAATATACTTCAAGAACGAAGGAAGCTACAGACACAAGGACTGACGATTAAATGCCTAAAATACTAGATAAAATCCTATGCAAACTCCAATCCCAGACCAAACTGACGTCTCATGTATAGCTTTAGTACTCTCTCGTTTTCACGACTTAATTTTCTCGCGATCTTGACATAAAATTGTTTCTTCGTGATCAGCGCTTAATTTTTCTGTGTATTCAGCACAAGAGCATCACTGCAGCATCAAGGATAATCACGATCGCCTTTGATCAGCGACTCATTTAAAACTGAAATAGCTCCGTGTCTGTCAGTGATTGACGACAAGAGATTTTCTCGCGACACAATTACGGTCGTGAGAAAAACGTGTTTTTACGTCGGGATCAGAAGAAATATCATTTGCGCTGAGAATGAGAAAAACGACATCCGTGATGACACAAGAAAGAAAAATATATCGTAACGCATGACATCTGTGCAAATAGTATTTGCATTGAATTTTCATTAGCCAAATTATATTGCAATCACAAACCCCAATCAAACAGAGATTGTGTGAAACCATATCTATTCGATCTTGAGCATCTGTGCTCATAGCTGGCCTTAATCAATATCTAGTATCCTGAGAAAATAAATAAATACATAAAAGAGTAAAGGAGGTGGGAGCTTAGTGGTTAAGGCATTGGATTTTGGCTTCGACGGTTGTGAGTTCAAATCCCAGCCACAACACGCTGCCACTCCTGGGCCCCTGAGCAAGGCCCTTAACCCCATAGCTGCTCAGTTGTATGAATGAGATAAATGTAAGTCGCTCTTGACAAGGCAGTCTGCCAATTGCCATAAACGTAAATGTAAGATAAAGACAATGGGAAAAATATCCCACAACTCAATGCCAAAGGCATAAACACGGATGGCTCCACCACCATTCAAAGCCCCCCTCAATCGTTTGCCATAAATATCCCTAAAATATCAGTTTAAAAAGGAAGGGAGCTTTTAAAGAAACGGTATTTTAGATGCCTGACCTTGCTGTGACCTTGACCGGCTCAATTTCAAACTCTAACCAGTACCTTTGCTGGTTAATGAAATAACCACAGAAATCCAGAAAACATTCCAGCACTGATCTTGTGACTTCTCTATAACGAGAGTCTCAGATGAATGTACAGATGAGTGTGTAGGCAGAAAGAAATAAAAAAAGGAGGGAAAGGTAGAAAAAACCAAACAAGAAAAAAAAAAAAAAAGAAGCCTACAGCAAATCTGCTCTAAGGACATCGCAGATATGTTAATCAGTTGCTGGCGACAAATCTCATTATTGATTAGTTAAGTGGCTGATTAGGTAGCAGCAGCACTTCATTAAGTGAGGACAGAGTTTAATGACGGAGGATAAAGCAGTGCATACAGCTACACCACTGCACGACAGTTATATTCCTGAGTATGAAATTATCTATTTTATTATGTTTCTTAGTTGTTACTATGAAAAAAAAGTGAGAATGACCACAGAAGACATGTTTTTCTTTGGCGTTTCAGAACTATGATTATTTCCTAAATAACCTCCAAAAAAAAAAAAAAAAAAAGAAAAGGCCTTAACATCTCTGATCTAACGTTTTCTCTGCTGTTTAGTGTCTACGACATTCACCACGTCGAAATCCCGTGGTCTGTTCTAGTGGAAAGAGAGTTACGGCTTCGGAGGGGCTCCGATTATTTATAGAGAGGCCCCTTATGAAGGTCTGTTACACTGATGGAAGGCGAAGCGGGTTAAAATATTTATGTTATCGTCGATGTGATTTGTAGCGTAGACCTTCATTTTTCCCCTTATATCCTCATTTTAGGTTAGTTTACATTTTAAAACATCCCTTGATACACAATTTTGGTTTATTGCTTGTGAAAGACTGTAGAAGAGAACGAGATGAATGATATACAAATATATTCAAATTTATGCACCTTTTTTTTCTCCTGGCAAAATGACCTTCTTAACTGCAATGTGAAATAACGTGTGAAAAAAAGGGAATCGTACCTTGCGTCTACGAGTTTTGATCATGAACTCTCTGGCGAGATGAGGGGCGGGCTGAGGCTCTAATGGCCTAATCACAATGCTCTTGTCCAGAGGATCACCAGGAACAATCTACAGGAATAAGAACAATGAAAAGACGGTTAGTAAGACGGAAATGATAAATTACAACTGCTTATACGTTGGCACGAGTAAATCATGTGTCGGGCATTTCGTAAGGCACAATCTATTGATTCTTTGCATCATTATGAAACATTAAATCAAACTCTGTCACCACCCGAGGTAAACTATCTGCATGTGTTTATTTGTATGCTGTGAGGCCAATCATGTTGAAGCGCAATATATATGTGGCACCAGTAACCATGAGAATCCCGGAGATAATACTTGACTGACCTGCTATAGAGCTCTAAACTTAACTCTATTAGACACCTCTGAGATAAATTGGAATGCTGACTGCACCCCAGGCCTTCTCACCTCACCTACATCATTAACTGACTTTACTAACGCCTGTGTGAATGAACCCAAATCTCCACAAGAACACTCCAAAATCTAGTGGAACACAAGTGACAGCAAATGATGACTAAATATGGAATGAGATGTTCAAAAAGTATTTACAGCGTGTTTATGTGTGTGGGATTATTTTTTTTTTTTTAGAAGACATAATATTTTCTGTAACATTAACAGTTCTGACGGAGAGCTACTGAACCACTCAGCTCATGCTTGGATGAGATTCTGACACACTTGGAAGTTGCTGGGGATAATAGTATTTGCCAAACCGATGGATGTGAATGCTAAAAGTAATTATCCCCTATACCACAGATCTATTTTCATAGTACATTTCAAGTTGCCAATGGCTCCAAGATGTCTTGTTTTCCGGTCCATATTAAATGCTAGAGGTCGACCGATTGATAATAAGGCAGGCGCGTCTGCCACACCAAACCATACGTGCACTTTCTGCGCTTGCGTAAGAGACATAACTTTCCAATACCAGCAGGTGGCAGTAATCTGTATTCCCGATCCAAACAGGGAAACCGGAAAGGCTAGAACTGTAAATATATAAAGCAGGCAGCGTTTGCAACTGCCGTGATTATTACTACTGGATACATGTAGCTTTTTTCAAATCAGGTCTGCTTAGTTGCAAAGACAAGAGCAAGAATGACAACAAGCATGTTCCTTTTTTTTTTGGGTAATTCCCTAAGGTAAATAGTTAATCGGATTCTCTTTCTCGTCGATGAGCTTCGCCGCTGTACAACCTGCAGAATCGCAGAGAAACAGCCGATGCCTTCCGACTCGAGCCAACTGTGCAGAAAAACACTAAAGCCGACCGACACTAAAAAAAACCCCCACCGACATTCCCCGATGGCCGACCCATCAGCTTGGAGTTTCCCGGGCCTTAAGTTCTTATCATTCATACTTGATCTTGAGTTGTATATTTTATCGGATAAATACGTAAATGCTGCTTTTGGAGAGAAAACGAGAATAACATTATGGAACTGTATTGTTAGCGAGTCTTCAACCAGCTGTAGTTGCACTGATTGGAGAGGCTTGTGTTGTTCAATAAATGTTTAAATTTAAGCAACTTTCTATATCGCGTCTTTTTTATTAACTATTAGATTTTATTTTCGGCCAATAAAATCGCCATCATATATCGGCTGCCCTGATTTCTAAATATTGACATCGGCCAGAGAAAAACCCGTATCGGTCAACCTTTATTAAATGCGTCATGTTACTGCGCAATTACTTCAGATTTCTCAGCAGGAAGCTTAACTATCTGTTTATACAAGAAATATGCCAACCATCCTGCAATGCCAATGTTTGCACCAGTCTGTGCGCTCAAACGGGTTCTCACGAAACATGCTTTGGGAACAATATGTTACACCGACGCCTTTGTGTCTCTGTTGCACTGTTGAATGTGCAGTTCTGGTTCAACATTTTAACAGTGTGACTCAGACAGTATATACAATACGGTATAGTAACTATAGTAGTTACTATAGTTCTATAGTAACAACTAATTCAATGAAACTAAAGTGTTTTGAAGAAAGAGTGAATGAATGACGGATGGATGGAATGAAGACATTTTTTAACCTATGCTGAAATAAGTAGATCAGTTAAGTCCTATCTTGAGAAAATTAAATATTAATAAAAAATTATAATTAAAAAAAGCACACAGACACATATACATATCTTTGTTTGCCAAATGGGGTCTAATTAAACCATTGAATTCAAACTATTGAATTTTATCAATTAAATTTATGATAATTTAATAGATTTCTCAATTTATTAAATATAATAGTGTTTTGCATTCATTAGATTTATTTAATTTGTATATAACATTTTTATAAAATATGATTTTAGATATTATATAATCAAGCAGGTATTTTATATATAAAAAAAAAGAAGAAAAAGAAAAAAAAAAGAAAAAATGTATGTCTTGCATTTCTTGCCCCCAATCACCCAATGCAAAATATTTGCATGTTAATATTGTACGGTGAGTGTGTGTCAGTGTACCTGCCAGTGGTGGAACACACTCAGTGCAAAGGCCTGTCCCTGTGTGTGTGTACGCAGATCGGTCTCGAACCCAAACGAGTCGATTGCAGGAATGAAAGCCTTGATGGTGTACAGAGGCGATCCAGGGATTGGTGCATCCTGTGTCACATGACCTCTGAAAAGACAAAGCGTTATTAAATGTATTAGACGCATGACAGCTTTTAATCAATTTACTATAAGAGCGAGTCGTTTACTCGCAATTCAAGAGAGTGCTGAATGTAATGCTGCTGTGTGTGACAGTCAGCAGAGTCAGCAGCAGCCTAATTCCCTTCCCCATCCATCTGTTGTGTGTATGTGTGTGTGTATGATGTGTTACCTCCTGCGTGCCAGTACAGTGTAAACAGCAGACACACAATCAGCAGGAGCTTGAACCTCTACAAAATAATAGGGCTCCATCAGCCTGGGTGTAGCCTGAAACCAACCAATCAGAACAAAGTACTGAGTACTGGCACAAAATCAACAGTAACAGAGAGCTCAAGCTCATCAATTAGGATATTGGTTAGGAAGGAAAAAACACTTCAATACGACTAATGGAAGCAGTGATTACTCTGCAGGACAAACGGTCACGTAACAGGAGAAGAAAAAAAAAAAAAAGAAAAAAAAAAAAAAAAACAAGCTGCTCACCATGAGGAAGGCGGAATACACCACTCTTCGTGCGGTGGGAATGACCTGGCCGCCTCCTCTGTGTAACGGCTCCTGAGCGATCACCGCGTCCAGGATCTTAAACTTCACATTGCGAATGGCTGCGGCGAAACAAACACGCAACAGCGTTACCAAGACGACCGTTTATTCCCGATTGTTTAGTTTAATATTAAACTTCTAAATGTAAATATGATTATTTCCAGGATATTCTCCCCAATATTAGGCTTCATTAAATGTTATGCTGGCAAACTACAGTATTTTAAAGAATAATGCTCTATTAATAAAATTCAAGTGAAAATGATACATAATTGTGTCAAATGTTGAATTTTTTCTCTCTGATAATTCTTTATATGTAGAAGTCATGTTTTTAACCATAAAAGTAATGCTGAATGGGTTGAACATCTAACTCAGTCTATATTCAAATAAACGCTGCTTTAAAGATGGAAATAGTGAAAAAAAAAAAAGAAAAAAAGAAAAAGAAAAAAAGATGCACAAGTTATTAATAGCACATTAAATTAAATACAGATTGTCTCAATCAAGAGTGTTTACTTTCATCCAGTTGTGTAAAACTGAAATAAAATGTTTAAATACAATTCTTTGTTTGTTTTTTTTTTCCAGAGAACGGATTTTAAGATGCTAGAACTTGATTTGCTGATTAATAAGAACAAGATTACATTTTAGAAGAATGTGCAATGTTCTCCTTGGAGAAAGGTCTCCCAAATATGACAAATATGCTTGCTGATACTATGCATGTTGAGGATTGACTGTGATTTGAGTGACTTACGTTCATCACACAGAGGACCTTCTCTAGTTCCCCACTGAAAGCCCTGAACAATGCTATCCTTCACTGAGCCAAGGAGGGCTTTGTCCACCTATACACACACACACCCCAAGTAGAATTAGAATTGAACTTTACCCCAGTGTTAAAACTCCACCCTTTCATACAACAGAAAAAAAAAAAAAAAACAGCAGCTGATAACATCTTTTCACACTCACTCTCCCACACACCAAGAGATGCAAAAGATCAGCACCTAAAAGGTCAAGCCTGTATACACACCACATGCCAAAGAACAAAACAACGCTTAGGCCTTTATGTTAATCGTTTGGCAAAAGTCCAGTTATACGATAAATTACCCTGCTAATGTATCATATATTTATACCTCAGAGGGCAGTGTGTCGTCTACCAAGATGTTGGGTCCAGTGGTGTCTGGTCCAAAAGCCCAGATCGAACGAGCTGCCAGCAAATCCCAGTCATACTTAGTCTGGAAGAACTCTCCCAACTTCTTTCTACAGACAGAGAATGAAAACACAGTTGACAAATTGGAAGAGCTGTGCACTAAATGGTGTATGACATCTGTCCTGGCTGCACAGAAGTACACATGCTGGGGTCTTGAACTTCAGATTTCATCCCAGCTGAGCCACACACACACACAGACACATAGACACACACAATCTGTGCATGATCAAACTTCAGATGTCAAGTAAATCAATAAACTAGCATTAGAAATTAAACAGTCTCTTATTACCAGACACTTTCTATTGTAAACTGCAGGAACTTTTGGTATATAAAGTCTATATATACACATTTTCCCCATTGACCAGATTTCCAGTACCAAAGGCTCAAGTTACATGATTTAATAGTAGGATTTCAAAGTTGTTTTTACAATAAAAATAAAAAAAAAAGAGAGAAAGAAAGAAAGAAAGAAAGAAAGAAAGAAAGAAAGAAAGAAAGAAAGAAAGAAAGAAAGAAAGAAAGAAA
>JAAIIK010000075.1:210956-221034 GCA_014706435.1 Silurus glanis
AATCTGGTTAGTCACATTGTACTGCTATTATTTTGAACATAACTGTATAGTGAGTACCTAAACAAATGAGTACCTTCAGTGTCTCCAGTTCCTTTTCATAGGCCTTTCTCAAGGTGTTTGGTTCGCCCCGGTGAATCTCATCTTCCAAGCATCGAATCTGCAGTTCCAACTCATTGATTCTGTCCTTCATAGTAGTCACAGAAAGTTTGCCATCTTCATTACTGGATTCTGTAGGGGAGGTAGTCTGTGACTGGCTCTGAGTGTAATACTCATGGAGACTATTTATCTCTTCTTCATGGATTTGCTGAAGTTCCTGAAGCTTTTTCTGTAACTCCACCTTCATTTGCTGCACTTCTTGTCCCTTTATCTGGGCATCTGTCTCGGCTGAGATGCGTGCCAGCTTGGCCACCTCTATGACCACGCGATCCTCACGCAGCTTTTCTTCATAACTTTCGGCCTGTTCCTGCAACACTGCCTCCAGTCTGTGGCACTGACACTCAGCCGGCACCTGCTGATCTTGCAATAGATGCATTTGCCGCTGCAGAGCCACGTGTAATCGGCTGGTCACATATGCTAGAATGGCCTGGAACAACACAGTGCGAAGAAGGACTGGAGAAAGCTCAGACGGTACACTTGCATCCTCATCTAAAGGATGCAACTGCTTGGAGATAGCCTGGAGGAAATGGGCCTGTGCCCAGAGCTCCATCACTAGACTGTCTTTGTCCATGTCTCCTGGAATGTATCCCATCCTTTCACCTTTTTTCTGTTTCGTACATGGTACTAGTTCAGGTAGCCTGAAGTCAGACAGTCCCGTTTTAGAACTGGTTCCTTCTTTGGTGTCAAGTGGTGTCACCTCAGATCCAAGATAGAATGGAATATTAAAGGCCTGTGATCCATGTTTGTCCACTGGGTTGTGGAGGTGGTTTGTGTATGTGAGGTATGCTAGTTCTGCTTTCATACACATGTTAGAGATCTCATGCTCATCCAGTGAACACCCTACCTCACCCAACTCCTGATAGTATGAAAACAATTGTGAGTAGTTCCTTGTGACTGGATTTTCATGCCTTCCATTGTAAGACTCCCTAAGGGCCATGGTTTGAGAATGCATCTCTGAAAGGCCCTCTAGGAGATGTTTGCTTGGATGCTCTAGAGCAGAAGCAATCTTCTGGATGACTAATGCTTCTAGGTACAGCATCCTGCTGGTCATCCACTGAGATAAGAGCTTCTCTGGACTTGTATCTTCTTCTTGCAAAGCTTCCTGAAGATCAAAGTTAAGCATCTTATTAGTGGCTGACTTAACTTTAGCATTAGAAGCAGTCTTTTCCAGTACAGTCCCACAATGTTCTCTAGCACCTGGTCTCAGTGACTCATTGGGTATGTTCCACTGATCTTCAATTTCATCAGCAAACTTTTGCTGCTGTTGTTGGAGATGCACATTAATCTCCTGAAGCCTCTCCTCTGTATCACACAACTTGTTTTCCAATGCTTGTATCACAGAGATTACTTGTTCCGATTCATCTCCCTGTGCAACTGGTTGTTCCTCCAAATCACCGAAGCTAAAATTCTTCACCTTCTCCAGAGTTCTTGAAGAGTTCTTTTGAAGATGGTGGTTGACATCTTTTAGCCACATATGTTCAGTCATTTCCAGACTCGCACCTGAGCAACCTATTTTAAGAAACACGTCTTGCAGCTCCCGTTCCTTCCTATTAAGCTTTTCTTGTTGCTGCTCCAACTGGATTCTAAACCGCTCTTCACATTCCCTCTCGCAGTTTTGCAATGAGCCACGCACAAACTCCAACTCCTCGCATACTTGCTCATAGTTATGCTCAATATCATAGTAGAGCGTCTCCTCATGCTCAAGCCGTGCCTGCAACTTACTCAACTCGCTGTCTGATTCATCTAGCTGGTTCTGCAACTCTTGGCACTTTCTTTCTAATTGCTCCACAATGCCCCCTGTTGGCATTTTTTGCAGCTTTGCTTCTGTTTGCACAAGTCGCTCCTCCAGATCTTTCCCACGCTTCTCTGCATGTTCAAGACTATCGCTGAGACTCCTCCTCTCCCTTTCCTGACTCTCTTCCAGGAGGCGCAAGTGTCTCTGTAGGCGAACATCTTTCAGTGCCTGCGCCTCTTCTGTTGCCTTCAGACGTCCTGAAACTTCTTCCAAACAATTTTGCAATTCATCCAGCTCGTTTTCGCGCTCTTTTAAGGTAGCTTCAGTTTTCTGTAATTTCAACTCAGTTTTACGTAAGGAGTCCAGACTGCCATTCAACTCGGCATGGAAACGTGCCTCAGAGAGATTAAACTCCCTGCTTTCTCGGTCACTTCTCTCATTCACAGCCTTCAGTTCATTATGGAGCGTTTGAAGCTCCAACTCCCACTGCCATTCTGTTTGCACTGACACTGAAGAAAATGTGGCTGGTGATGTTTGCATGTAAAGATCAGTCTAAAACAAACCAAAAAAAAAATCTACTTAGTTATGCAATAACAGAACTCTGTAAGAAGAAGCATACATATCAAGGTAGCTATGCATTCAAAAATAGGTGACACTTGATGGAACGAGCAATAAATTATTAAACTCAAAGATTTTCTCAATACATTGGGGATGCCTCATATTATTTCGGTTTCTTGAAGTACAAATTTGTAAAGAATACTTCAATTATTGAATAAACATTTAGAAATTATAAATGGAAAAAAACAGATCTAATTCTTCCTTTGGTTTGAACTCAAATGCTCCATGTAAAACCCTAAAACAAAAAGTTTCTGTCTGGTTACAAGTATAAAAAAAAAAAAAAAAAACCCTTAAAGCTCTTGACTAGCAAAATAACTGTGGAAGAACTAAAATCATCATCTTTCGGCTGCTCCCATTAGTGGCCGTCACTGCGGATCATCCATCTACATACCACCTTGTCTGCTACATCTGGTTCTTTCTCTAAACCATACAACATAGCAGGTCTCACCACAGTCGAATACACTTTCACTCTTGCAGATATCCTCCTATCGCAATCACTCCTGCAATCACTCTTCTCCACCCACTCCACCATGCCTGCATGCTTTTCTTCACTTCTCTAACAAACTCTCCATTACTTTGCACGGTTGACCCCAGGTACCTGAACTCCTACACCTTCTCCTCCCTGTAACTGCACCATTCCACTGCCCTCCCGCTCATTCACACACATGTACTCTGTCTTACTCCCACTGACTTTCATTCCCTTTCTCCCCAGCGCGTACCTCCAGCTCTCCAAGATCTTCTCAACCTGCTCCAAACATTCACAAATCATGATATCTAAAAAAAATAACCAGTATATGGATATAAATAGAACTAGAATTGAATCCACTCTTCGTTACTATGAGGTACAGTGTTACTATGGGACTTTAAGGTTCTATGCAGAGATACGTTCAGGTATGTAATGTACCGTTTAGAATAGATTTGCTAATCCTTTCAGGATCCATGGACAATCCAAAAACCATTTAAGGACCGCATTTTAACCTTTGATTAATAGTTTGTAGACTCTTGCAATAGTTTAACTCAAGATGTAGGTACCTCGTTCTTCTCTTGGATTTGTGCATTAGAAATGTCATTACGGACATTCACCACATCAACCGCTGCGTTGTTCTGATTACTTGGTTCACTGGTGACAATACTGGATCTCACCATGAGCGGTGATGTGTCTGTGGACCTTGTAATGCTCCACGCATCATCAGTAAGCACCACTGTGCTGGAGCTTGGGAGAGGTTCTTCAGGAGTTGATGCAGGAGCAGGGGGGATGTAGTCACCAAAGGCAAACTCAGACTCTATCCCTGATTGCCTGCTGTGTGTCTCCCTTTTGTTCCGCATGTGACTGAACTCAGACCAGTCAAAGGTTTTGTACCGTCCTTCTTTGCGTCGTTCAGAAACACTGCTCCTCCTCTCCTCCTCCTCGGTACATGAGTTCGAGACAAAGGGGTATTTACATTCCAAATCCATACCCATTGGCACTTTCTGAGGAACAGAGCTGAGAAAGAATAAAACAAAAAAGAACATGCTTATCATTTTATGTGTAACGTGTGAAAAGGCAACAAAGTAGCATTAGCTACGAGTTTATTATGCAAGTTCTTATGCTTTGTCATCTAACAAACATGGAGGACATTGTCAGTTATTAATTGACTAAGATTTTGTTTTTACCATGTGACATCAGGGGCAACAGATGTCTGAACATTCTTCTTAACTGCCTCAATCCAGTTTCGCCGAATCCCTGAGGTCATTGCACAGAGTGTAAAAACTCCATCCTTTGTCTACAAAAAGTTCAGAGACATGATCATGTAGTGCAAGTATGTGCAGCGTGCAATCTTCACCGAAAAAACATACAACATTATAACCGGTGAGTGAAGAACACTGATAATCTCTTCATCATGGCACCTGTTTGTGGGTGTGATATTTTTAGGCTGCAAGTGAACATTTTGTCCTTTTTGTGTGTTCAAAAAACTGTTGTAATCTGGTTCAATAATGTCTTTGCTGTTTATTAAAAACATTAGTAAACATTCGGAAAAAAAGTACACAAACACAAGATGCCACATGCAAAACTTATAGAAGGAGTACGTACATGAATTTGAAAGCCATAGTTCCTCTGCACAGGAAAATCTGTGATGTCATAACATGTGGACAGGTTGATCTCTCCATCCAGATCCGCAGCCTAAAAGAAATAATGTCTGATCTCTGAGCACTGGAAGATGCCAGGTATTCTGGACAAGCCAAATCATTTCTAACAGTTATATTATTCATACCTCTTCAGCAACTGAATCCCTGTAGAATCTTAAACTCTGGTTAGTAAGAACAAACCAGTGCTTCCTCCACTGGAATATAAGTAGGGGGAAAAAAAATAAAAATTACACCACATCAGATCGTTTCAACTTAAGAAACATTTTTCTCCAATATGTTCAGGCGTCCCATTTACCTTTCCGTCTTCTCCCAATCTCGTCATCCATCCCTTCTTAAAATTTAACAGGTCAGGCTGTGAGAAGGATGAAAAAAATAAATCAAATGGATAATGCTTGCTTGTTTAAATTCAGCATCAGTGCAGTGTTTTGTTGGCTGTACCCACCGTGGAAGTGTGTTCAGCCAGATTGCGCTCCAGTGATTTGGAACGTCGGCAGGTGGAGGCAGAGACCCCGACACCAGCTGCACCTTGACCACGAGCGAGCGCCTGCAGGAAACAAAACCATCCCCAGAATTCAGTATGAACCTTCTCTGGATCTAAATCGCAGCCTGATCAGTATCTTAAACGAGATATAAATGGTCATGCCAGGTACCCGTGTTGTGCTGTGGCTTGCTCTGTCGTTTTGATCATATTCATCAGCTGAGCAGGTGGATGTTGTTGTAGGCATACCATTTTCCTGCTCAAACTGACTAATCACCTGTGATCGCCTGAAACACAACAAAATTATTTAAAAAATGTAACCACAATAAAGGTTTTCTCTAAAGAAGAAAGTCCTTGAAGTACCACATATAGGCAGAGGTGAATTGTGACAAAGGTCAGGGGGCCTTCAGAGAGTTTTTTTTGGACCTTAATAGCATTTTTAGAACTGTATACATCCATCTCACTTATCCTACTCAGGATCACAGGGAAGGCTGGAGCCTCTACCAGTGAACTCCCCCCCTGGATAAAGTGAAAAACCACTGCAGGGCACAATCACACACACTCATTCACTCACTCACTACAGACAATTTGAAAATGGGATTTTAAAAAATGCAGATTATTTAAATGATGTCCTGATGCATGAACATTTTACACACACAGGACAAGTGGAATTCCAACCCCCACTCCTTGGGCAAACGTGTTAACCACTAAGCCACTTCATGTTTTTACAAAAATGTTCAGCAACATCAATTCTGCTTCGCATTATCACAGTGTTGTGTTTTGTGCCTTGTAAGATTAAACAGAAGTAAAGAGATCGCTAGTTTGCATCTGGATGCAATGAATAAAGCAACAAGAGTCATGCAAAATGGGTCAAAAATGCATAAAATCTTCAATAAATAAACTTTAAATTGAGATAAAAACACCAATACTGGTCTTCCATTTTGCAAGTTTGCTCCCAATGACAATCGATCTTGTCACCAGAGAACCTAAAGCTATTTTTTAAAGCATGTTTAGCTAGTTTTTTTGTGTGTTCCCCATTAACATAAAGAACTAACATCACTCAAACTTTATATAAAGAAAAATACAGCCCTATATACATGACTTTATATAGAGAAATAAACATTAAATAAAAGTATTTGAAATTACTTTGACCACATGGGTGCAGGCACTTCTCTTACCTGCGATGCTTTCCGAACAGACGGTACACCTCCTCTCTTCCAGGGCTGTGTGTTCTGCGTGTTTCACCTCTTCCACGCCTGAGCAAGTGAGATCTCCTAGTATGTACCTGCTGCTGTCCCTTCTCTTCCATTACACTAATTATCTGCCCCTCCCAAAACCGATCACACCTTCAAACCCACGGTTAGCAGGTCCCCGAGATCTAAGCCTGGGTGACACAGGAAGCTCAGAACCGGAGCCCACTGTGTAAAGAAGTGGCATGGGTGAGATCACACCTGTAGTACGACTCGGGGCCTGTCTGGGTGTCCTCAGCATCAGATCTTGTCTTCTCCAGAGAACAATAGCCACTTTCTATGCCTTCGCGGCTCTTAGCTGCTGAGAGAGCGAAAGAGGAAAGAAAATAAGAAAGGAGTTCAGGAATGCGAGACTAAGCATGCCTTTTTCTGAGAAATCAGCATTCAGGACTGTATGTCCAGCAATACAGACAAATAGCGGTCAACGACATGCTTACAATGCGCCTTAGCATCTTTACAACAAAGCAAATGATCCGGATTGAACTGGTAAGTGCTCTAAATGTATATAAATACAGACATTAAAACAAGATGCACATTTTTATTTAGATCGCTTGCCAGGAAGGTTCACAGGGCATGTGGATGAGACTGGATGAATGACAAGTGTGTTTCAGGAATGAGATTCTGGGGTAATAAAAAAAGTCTGAGGAGGTTTGTAACTTTCACACAAGCAATCAGATATATACATTTAAAGAAATACAATTCAAGATGTAGCAGTCCATAGTAAGAGTCTGGTTAAAATTGGAGTACAAGTTTAATTACATTGATTACATCATTGGACCAACTAAACCTATTAGAAAAACATCACAGACAATCAAATGTATTGGTTTCTATAGGTATAGAATTTGGTGCCCCATCCTCTTTTTTTAGGCCACTCCCACTCCAGGTATCAATCCGAATACAAATATTTGGCGTAACCAAATACACTTGGTTGCATTGTGCAACTAACATCCATTAAAGCAAACAATAAACGGCAGAGAAGAAAACCACTTGGTAATCTAATCTCCCCCAACTCCTGTTTTTGCTCTTACCGTTTGTGCTGATGTGAGCAGGCAGTTGACTCAGCAATGAGAATAGATCGCAAGTGATAGAGGAGGTATGTAGAGGGTTGGTGTGGCTCATTCTGCTGCTAGAGTGGACTTCTGCGTTTCCATCAAGCTCCTCTGGTTCCTCTTGAAGCCCCGCCCCTAGAGAAGAAGAGAGTGGAGGACCAACCTCCACACCCTCCAGATCACTGCCACTTGTGTCTTTACTACCACACTGACCAACACTAATGCCTTCAGCACCAATCCTGGTGTGTACCTCCCCAATATTACCATTTTGTTTAATGTCCATGCTGGAAAGACTATAATTACTCATAGTGGTTTTACTGTTTTCAGGGCCTCCTTTCTTGGTGCTGCTTCTGCTAAGACTGCTGCAGCCGGTGTTTAAGATGTAGTTGCGATTGCTGCCATCGGATACCTGGTTTCTTTCAGATACTGCGTGTTTCTTTAGGTTATACTGAGGAAGGTATAGAGAGAAAGAAAAGATGAATGAGTGGGGAGAATGGGGGTGGGTGCGGCTGGAGCAAAAAGCCACCCGTTCCTTTAACAGTCATTTTTTTCCTCCATAAGTGAGATCATTTCAATTAATTATACTAATGTTGTACTAACCTGCCCTTCACCATACACACAAACTACTGCACTTAAATAATTGCACATCAGCCAGACAAATTGCAGTCCTATACAGTAACCCTCTCAGACAATCAGACACACACACACACAGTCTGCTGTCAGCAAGCAGAGGCAGAAGACTGAGAAAAAGAAGTAAATCAAGCAGACAGAGATATGTGCACAGCAGTTAGAGGCATAATTAAACTGAAGTAGGTGAATATTTAAAGGCACAGCAAGCAAAATTCGTATGCTGCTTAAACATGTACAAGATTTCTTTGATTATCTTTTTTAAACTATACAAAACTATTTTCACTTCTAATATCTTGCTGCATTCTCCATTCTTTGTGAAAATCTTTATGATGAAAAGCACATACCAGTGGAAGTGTTTGCTCTCTCCTTCTCTTCCTTAGGTTCGTGTTTGCAGTATTAAGGTAAACAAGCAGATTTTCTTGCCACCTGTTAAAAGCACTTGTTTATATTTCAATGCAAAATAATGAAGGCATATTAATAAAGTCAACCATACGCTGCTGCTGCTACTAATATATAATAAATTGGATAGAGTTTCCAATTGTGGCATCCACCTTAGTGCACAAGAAGTACATCTTCAGCAGATAACATTAAAAAGTAGTAGGGAAACAGTAGTGTTTTACCCAGCAATGTTCTCTGCATTTTCTGTCCTTATGTAATAATCTCGGTCACTGAAACACATGCGTAGACTGTTGCAAAAGCTGGTCTGGGCTGAAGCATCATGCACATCACTGCACTGGCTCATGGTCACGCTGCCCTGGGGCAGAGTACCAGGCTAACACACACACACACACACAAAAATGGCCCACTTTTTGCAAAGCAAAGCACACTACAATATAAAAAAAAGTTTCCTTCTTTTTTTAAATACCATCTCATCCAAAGAATAGTGCAGAAGCCCATTCTCATGCAGTATGAAATACCGCCGCTGCCATTTCTGTGGGGAAAAAAGAAAATATTTGGTCAGGAAAAATACATCGAGTGGAAATGTCTACCAAAACACCATGATGTTCCTTACTCTGTTCTTATGGGATAAATTCTGAAAATCTATACCCTCTGGTGCTAGAAGCAGCCAACCAGCTTTCACAGGTTTAGACTTTAGACACAGAGAGAGAGAGAAAAAGAGAGAAACAAACATTAACTCATGCATGCAAACAAAACTCATAGTACATAGACTGTACTTTTGTTTTCTATACTTCTTTTAATCGTCATTTAATTTGTTCTCTATTAATAGTTATTAATAGTTTTTTTTCGAGGTTTTATTCATTGCTCCTCTAAATACCCTTTCATTGTATCACTTATTCTGCCAACAAAGCTGTTTATTAAACATGAATTAGAGGGAGTTTCACATGCAGTCACTGTCATTCAATTCAACACAGGACCATTTAGTGTCCAAAAAATCCTTACACTGTGGAAATAAACTCTGACCAGCATTTTTCACAAAATAATCTTACACAACAAGACAGTCACAAAAAAAAAAAAAAAAAAAAAAACAAATAAAAAAAAAAAAAAAAAAAAAAAAAAAAAAAAAAAAAAAAAAGCTATTCATTCACGATTGTTTTAAAACAAAACATTCTCATGACAAGGATTACAGGGGGAAATAAATACATATATATACACACATACACATATATATATATATACATATATATACACATACATACACACACACACACACACATACATACATACATACATACACACACAGTAATCCCAGTAAGGGACGCAACCCCAAAAATGCCATTTTATGTATACAGTACTGTATTAACATTTTACTTCATTTTATAATTTATAATTATATGTTTATTAAGAAATGTTGTAATTTCAACATAAAACTCATTAAAACAATTCCCTGTAAGTTTTTGGTCTATCCTGCTATCCGCAAGAGACCGGGAAAATCAGCCAAACAAATGAGTTATGTGGCAAATGCAATTCCGCGATAAACCGGGGGTGTGAGATTCGAACCGCGGTAAAGTGGGTGATTACTGTATATATAATAAATAACACACACATATACACACACACACACACACATACATAT
>JAAIIK010000075.1:231922-250464 GCA_014706435.1 Silurus glanis
ACACACACACACACACACACACACACACACACACACACACACACACAAAAGACACTTAATCCTTCTATATGGATATTAGACACTCCCATGTTGCAACATGCCAACGCCTACTTAACAGAAAATCAGCAAAAATCAACATTATACAAAATGGAAATTTTGATTGTGAACCACTTATATGTTGATCATTAATTAAACATCCAAACCAAGTGAATGTGAAAGGAACAAGTAGTCTATAGTCTATAGGCCAGACTTCACTATTTATTTTTCAGATAACTTTTTACTTTCATTGATTACATTTTTTTACACAAATATCTGTACTTACATTTTCAAACCAGGCTCGTTACTGTAGTTTTAATCTATTTGGGCTCCGTTTGCGCCCATCAACCTATTTCTTGTAATTGTCAGGCTTTCTCCACCTACCACTGGTGTATCATTTCCTGGCTCTCACACACCACAGATGTAGGCTAGTTTACGAAGCTAACAACAAGCAAGGCAGAAGGCAACAAGAAATATGGCTAACGTGGATGAGACAGAGGGAAACAATGATGTAAGACTGAGAACAGAGACATTCCTGATCACCTGATCATTATCATCTTTTCTCTGCTTGTGCTCTACATGGTGGTTGTTCAGTCTGGATACATTCATTAGGTAGCAAAATTAGAAATTATTTTATATTAATATTAATATTAATATATTATAGAGCTTTAATAGTGTGTTACGCTGCCCTGTTACATGCCAACAGCAAGAATTATATAAAAGATATGAGGTGGGCCAATTTACATGTCTTTACATTGGAGCACAATCCAGCCTTCGTTCTCTCTGGTTGGTAGTTGTCAAAGATATGCAGGAAAATGGTAGCTGAATGGTTAAGATGTCAGACTTCTGATTCAACGGTTTTGTGTTCAAGCCTCAGCTTTGCCAAGCTCCCACTGCTGGGCATTTAAACAAGGCAATTCACTCCTCAAGTTCTCATGTATTATATGTATTTAATATCTATTTAAGTAAAGTCATATCTATTTAAATGAACTTATCCATCTGCGCACCCATGGCCAAACGCTCAGGTTCTCTAGTCATGTCTTGCTTGAAGTGCCTAGAACAAGATATAAATCGTGGGGTGATCGTGCCTTCTCAGTAGCGACTCCTAACTTTGGAATTCCCTCCCTCCTGATCTCACCTCTGAAAGGGAATTCTCTACTTTTAAAGCTAAACTAAAGACCCACTTATTCACCAAAGCCTTTGTTGTCTAGTTGAGGGTGCGCTTAGTGGTCTGCTTCTGAACGTTTATTTTAATTGTTGTGTTTTAATGCTTATTTTTATTTCTCTTCTGTTTTAAGTTCTTACAATTTACTTCTTTTTTTATGATATGTCTCTGCACTTTGTTTAGAACCTAGGTTCTACCTGGTAGATGTTAGTTGCTATATAAATAAAGATTGATTGATTGATTGATATGTATTTGCAGAAATTGTACAAATGAGGTATAATTGTAAGTTGATTTGGTATATATAAGTAAGTTATATACCAGTAAGTTTGGTATATATAAGTAAATTGGTTTGGTGTATATATATATATATATATATATACACACACTAACAGTACAAAAACATACAGAAATGTGTCCCGACGCTCTATTTAGATCACAAAAAAGCGCCATGTATAATGTTGAATATGTATCTTTTAAAAGTTATTTCTGTAAATAGGGGATTGTGCCATTGAGGGTAATTATAATTTTTGTGGTCAGGCTTCATATTACAGAAAACGGAGAATGGTTTATGTCCTTTGAAATGAGTAAAAACCTGGGATACTAACTTTGCCTGGGTCCAGTTGGGGCCGAGAGAACTCCACAACTCTTTCTCCTCATGTGTGAGATTCTGCTGCAGGAGAGAAATGGCTCCACTGGTCAGTGCAGGACTGGACACAGCGGCTGCCAAGTCAGGACCACCTGTAGTTTTGACCATCTGGCAACCCACATACACACATGGGCACAGAATTCTTCGTTATATTCATAAAGTTTTATATAAAGACTTATTAATCTTCTGCCTTTTTGTAGAGCAGTTTCATGCTACAGTCAAAGCTATTTATAAATTAATTGTAACTCTGTTAAATAATCCGAATTTATTTGTAATTTTTTAAGATAGAGCTACATTTTTAGGCAGTTATCCACTGTAAAAGTACAAGCATAAGCTAAATTGCAACAACGATTGCAATCTATATCATTTTGCCTCGGCTCTGATACTGTAAACATCACATATCATGAGGAGAAAGTGTCTTAAAACCTTGCTAGAAACGTGTCATTTCCACACTTTGATCATGTACAATATGTACTTTTTTTTGTTGCCATATGATCGGCTGATTATCATTGCATGAAAGTCTGGAGTCATCATTGGAAAGGTTTTCCAAGTTCATTGTAGGGAAGGTGAAGTAAATTAATAAAGAGATATTAGCTGTAATTATTTTTCTGTCGGTTTCTGTGTACACTAACCAGATAGAGAGGAATGAACAGGTGATGTAGAAGCTCTTCAGAGTTCGGATTTGCTATGTCTGTCTTCAAACAGTCCTAGAATAATAAGCAACAGTGCTGTATTTAAAAACTGAAACAACCATGGATGGGAAGAATAAGGACAATATTACTACTTCTAGTACTACTAATATTATTATATTATTATTATTATGTTATAATATCAATAAAAATATAAAAAATTATATATATATATATTTCTTTTTTTTTTTTTTTTTTTAGGTTGATATTATAACATAATAATATTATTCTTATTATTAATCTTATTATTATATTATAATAATAACAAACACCACATTTAAAAAGGAAAAGCTGTTATGTGATTACATTACCAGCAAATTGAATGAGTATTTAATCTTCTGGAAAATGTCCACAAACTCTTGCTTAGATGGAAGGCTTACTTCTGTCACCATGACATCATCTACAGCATACACACCCACACACACCCACCCACACACACACACACACACACACACACACACACACACACATCACAGTCATTATATAAAAACAGTCATGTTGGCTTGCTATTACACAACCCGATCCATTTGTCTCACTCCTCGCTTACAGCCCTGCTTTTTCTTCTTCTTGCTGCTCTTTTTTTTTTGCATGTTTTGCTCCAGAGTGTGCTGAGCATCAGCTGCCAGTTTCAGTTGGGCCATGAAGCTCTCCACATCAGAAATGCAGTGGTTTACCAGCTCCTGAGGGACACACGGTATGCTCTTTACCATGTAATATAATACACATCCACCTTAGCTATAACCAGTGGCCACTAAATCAAACGCACCTGTCATATAAATGCATACACTTTGTGTACAAGTACTAACTGAAACCCTATCATACCCCTCCACCCATCAGTGTCCATCAGTGGAGTACATTACATTATTATGCAATGTACATTACAGCACAATGAATTTCTTTTTTTAGCATATCCCAGCAATGTTAGAAAGCTGGGCTCAAAGTGCAGGGACAGCCATCATACAGTGCCCCTGGGGAACAGAGGGGGTTAAGGGCCTTGCTCAAGAGCCCAAGAGTAGCATCTTGGCAATACTGGGGTTTGAACCCCCATTGTTTAAATCAGTTACCTGGAGCCTTGAACAATTAATTGTACTCCACAAGGCTTCATCAATAAGATGGTGTGTGTCAAACGCATTTTTTTAGAAACTGCACACATATGCACACACGTCAGCACCGCACACTACAGGCAGTGTCGCTGCTGAGCTAAGCTTTTAGTGGACACATTTAGTGGTCCCTTTCCACTGATGGATGGATTATGTGGAACTGTGATTGTGAACAAACATTTGCAAAAGATGGTAAAATAAATCATCACCAACATATATATACATATAGTACATATGCCTTGACAACGTGCTCATACACACCACGTCATGTTCTGGTTGTCTAACTCTTTCCTTTCCATTCACTGCGGAAAGAAAATGTAATTTGTAAATGCATAAGAAAAACATGAGCATGTCTCATATTCCTTGCTGGTTGAAAATAAACAAATAATGAACAGAATAATTGTTCCACAAACAGCCAGTAAAATAAAGGAAACACCTCGTGAATGAGGGGGCCGGCCCTCTGTAGAATAAGGTCTGAGTAAAGAATGTTTTCTGGGAACAACTGCTGGGGGATTCATCTATAGAGAAACAAAGAGATATTGATTATTCAAGAGATATTGATTATATTGTTTTCTCTGTAGTGAGTTAGCTGTCTAATCATCCTGTCACATGCAATATCTGAGAAATATAATAGGAGTAGAAGCAGCAGAGTTGGCAAAGGTACACACATCCTTCACTCAAGTATAAGTTCAGATGTTTTAAAAAGGTAACTGACTACACTTTTTCACTAAAGTAAAAGTCAAGAATTATGGGCTCTGACATGTACTTAAGAAAAAAGTAGCCATTACTACTACCTGAACCTCACATCATTTTAAATATTGATATTATATATTTTCAAATTTTGTTATTTAATGAATGTATCCAGGATGAACAACCACTATATTGAGCACAAGCAGAGAAAAGATGATGATGATCAGGTGATCAGGAATGTCTCTGTTCTTAGTCATGTTTACATCACTGACTCCCTCTGTCTCATACACATTAGCCCCTTGTTGCCTTTTGCCTTGTCTGTTGTTAGCTTCATTGGCTAGCGTACGTCTGTGGTGTGTGATAGCCAGGAAATTATACACCAGTGGCAGGTTGGTGCGCAATGAGATGAAAAAATATTGATCATGTCACCAAATAGATCAAAACTAATGTTTTGGAAATAAATAATACTAAATAGTAAAGAATAGAAAGTAGAAAATAGATCATAGTAAATAGTAAGAAGTAGAAAGTACAGATATTTGTGTAAACAATTTAATTAGTGGAAGTATTAAAGGTATAAAAAAAGAGAAATAGTGAAGAGTACTGATAACAGAAAAATCTACTTAAGTACACTAAAGAAGTATTTGCACTTCATTACTTCCCACCTCTGAGAAGCAGTGGTAGTAAATAAATAGATATAACAATTATACTATTGTCAGTGCATAGTACAAATACACAGCAACAAAATGCAGTTTAGCATCTAACAGATGTGCATATAGCGCAGTTAAGTATGTAAATATATGTACAACAAACAAATTTATAAATAGGCCATGATCAGTGAAAATGCGCTGTAAGAGTGTATATGTATATAAAGATCTATCAATAAAAAAAATCTGAAATGTGCCAGATGTTTGTAAGGCACATTATACAGTATGCATACAATTTTTCGTTATAGTAGAAGTCATAAGAGGAGTGAAAGGAGAAGGATGATATTAAAACTAGTAGTTAAACTAGTTGAAAGAGTATTATTAAGAGTAGTTAAGAGTAGAAGGAAGACAAGGAGCAGGTATAGTATGAGTAGTTAAAGTAATACAATGAGTAGTTAAAGTAGTTAAAGTAGAAGTAGGATCATAATTAAGAGTAGTTATAGGGAGAGGGGAAAGAGAATAAGTAGTTTGAGTAATAAAATTAGTAGGTAACAGTAGCAGTATGAGGACTAGGAGTAGTAAGAGTAGTTGGAGTAGTAGTAGTAGTAGTAGGTATATTGGAAGTAATAATAGTAATAGTATAAGTATTAGCAGTAATAGTAGTAGTAAAAGTACTAGAAGTAGTGGAACTAATAGGAGGAGGAGTTGGGGATATAGTATGTATAGTTTGAGTAAGAGCATGAGTAGTAGTAGAAGTACTGTAGGAGTAGTTAGAGTAATAGATTAGATTCAGCATGACTACTGTCAGTGTGCAGGGTACAAAGTACTCATAATAGTATTAGTAATAGAAGTTGCAGTAGGACTAGGAGTACTAGTAGTATTGGGAGTAGTAGTATTCATTGGAGGAGGTGTTGTAGTAGTAGTAGTAGGAACATGAGTACTAGGAGTTGCAATAGTACTATGAGTACTAGTTGTAGTACGTAGTTGGAGAAGGTGTCATAGGAGTTGTAAGAGTAATAGTATGAATCGAATTAGTTGGAGAAGTAGAAGGATAATATGCTGTTACAGCAAAATAATAGACGTCAACATTTTAACAGTAACATAGGCTGCATCACACAATAGTCATTATTCCCACTAACAGCGTGCCATGTTTAATTTCCTACTAAAATGCATTATTCAGTACACAATTGAACATCTTTGTCTATTTGCATTATACTTTCTGTGTTGGCTAGCCAGTGAGTCTAAACAAGTCTAACTTCTACCAAGACTTTGCACCTGCATTTCATCCGTGTTTATTCTGCACACTGTACACGTTATCTAAAAATCCCCTGTACATTTGTCATTCGTGTCTTTATGTCCTTTATAAGTTAAATCAGGTTCCGTGGAGGATTTGCAGAGTAGGAATTTTATTGTATGGTTTAACAGACAGTTTCTCTTAAATCTCAGATCTTAACTAAAAAGCATTAGCTAGTTAGTCAGAGGTGGACGTGCTAGATCAAAGTAAACACTAAAATCTGCATAGCTGTCACTCCACAGAATGCAGTGGAACTTTCCAGTCTAAGTGATGTTATCTCATCTTAGTTTTCGGTAGCCTTCCTTTAATTAAAAAGAAAACAGCCACCTGATCTACACCAGATGTAAAAAAAAACATAGGCCAGTATCAGTTGTATTTATGCAGGTAATAGAAGACACAATTAGCAGGAATTTGGACTTCGACTTGATATCAAATGTCTGTTTTTCATTTTCTGTAAAAAATGATATTTCATTATGTCTCAAGGAACATGTAAATCTAAGAGAATTATATAATCAAGGCTATTGGTTCGCAAACGTTTTAAAAAAATTAGGGCTTCTTAAAAAAAACTTTTTGTAGGTATATTTCAGGATGTTGTACCCATAAATCTTTTAAAGTCTTTATGCCTGCTGTATTGTAATTGCCATCAATGTAGTAAATTATTATTCTAAAGAACCTGTAAAAAGGTGTAAGACGTATCCTGTAAGTGTGTGCAATCTTATATGAACGCTGTGGTTGTTTTATGAGAAATTGGAGAACCAAGGATTGCGCAAGTTACATTCCGTTCATGTCCCCTCATGTTTAGCATCAATGTTAACAGGTTTTTGCTTTATAAAGATCTACCAATTTGTTAAATATATATTTACTATATATATTATTTAATAATTATTTAATATATTAACCAATACTTAAATATTGAGGGGAAACATAGAGTAGGTTCACAATCAAAGCAATTTTGTAACATGTGTCAGCTCAAACAACCTAAAACTGGAAAACATTTGTGCCTCTGTATATAAATACATTTATTTATATACTGCTAAATATCTGGTGGTCATTCAATAACATACAGTCAATGCTTTTGAATGACAATTTAGACCTGCTGTGTTAAAAAACATATTACTGAAATGGATTAATAAGTTAACATCTTACCGTACAAGAAGATATGCGTCAGTCTCACATCTTCTGTTTACGCCTTATAGAGAAATGCAGAAATGCAGAAAACAAGAAAAACAATGCACATATGCATATACACACACGCCCACACCGAAACGTGACTGTCAAGGACACTCGGTTGGCTGTCTCAGGTCAGTCTTTCAGCAAAGCCTGTCTAACCAGCTCTCGCTCTCGTTTCCCTTTTAGAGGTATAATAAGAATGCTATTGCCTCAGTGCCTGCAGGTGTACCTGCAACCAAAATCTTTTTTCGAGCCATTTTCATCTGCTACGTAACCAGTCAACCCTTTATAGCCATGACATTTCAGAAAAAGTAGCCAGCTTTTTTAATATCCAGTGTACATATCTTCTTGAACTAATATCTTAGTGTTGTGCGACTTATTCGAAAGTAGGTAAGAGGTATGAATGTTTCAGTAACTACAACATACCTATGTTGGAATGTGTGGTACAAGACGAAGGAATGCTGACCTGGCCTTCATTCTTTTACTCAGTTTTACTCATCAGTTTTTACTGATGAGTAACTGATGGAAAAATGTACATATTTGAGACAAAGTATTAACAATATACACCCATCATTCTGTTCAAACGTTTTACATCTCAACTGTATGTCTTCTGATGGCTGAAGGTGAATATTGAAATTCTATATTTTATGTTATGTCAAGGTCCACATTGTAAGCCTACTTACAATATGGACTAGCCATTTTTTTAGCCCTTTGTCTAATAGTGTTTGTGAAGGAGAATTCTGGAAAAGAGATTTTTTTTTTAATGAGCATTATAATTTTTTATTTGATTTTCCTTCAATTTACACAAAACCTATGCAAACGTACTCTTTCTCTCTCTCTCTCTCTCTCTCTCTCTCTCTCTCTCTCTCTCTCTCCCCCTCTCTCTGAGTCACATCATTCCCTGAAAAACCAAAACGCCCAAATGCTAGCAATAATGACACACAGGTGATAATCATCACCTGCTACCTGCAAGTTAAACCATCCTCTTTTCCTTCTGCAGCTGGGGATGTCTACAAATTTACAATACCTTTATTAAAAAACCCTTTCGGTTGAACCACAGTTAGTTCAGGTCAAGGTCACCCTCCTTCACTTTCTATATAGTAATAATGGTGGTGCAGCACTATCTTTATTATTGTCCAAACAAAACAACATTCCATTGCCCTTTCTACGTAGGCAGGTAATCACACACACACACACACACACACACACACACTAACATTCTCAAACACATACATTAGTATAATGTTAATGTCTTAATAACTATATATATATATATATATCACACACACACACAAATATATATATATGTATATATATAATACATGAATAGGATGGATGTGTATGACAGATATTGACAGAAGTACTGGATTAAAGTGATCCAGTATAATTGTCATTAAAGTGTCCATGTGCAGTATAAAAGTGTCACTGTGCTGTGGCAGTCCAGAGAAATCCAGGTATTAGGTGTTGGGTGTTTCCTGGTTTAGACTTCGAATGGCCTGCGGGAAGAAGCTCCTCCTAATTCTCTTTGTGTTTGCCTTCAAGGAGTGGAAGCGTTTTCTTGAAGGCAACAGACAACAGAGTCCATTGTTGGGATGTTTCACAAGTTCTTTCACAATCTTCCTGGCCCTGGTACGACAATACTTGCTGTAGATGTCTTGCAGGTTAGGGAGCTCGGTGCAGATGGTACACTCAGCTGACCACACCACCCTCTGGAGGGCTCGTCTGTCCTGCATGTTGCTGTTCCCAAACCAGGAAGTGATGCTACCTGTCAGGACTCTCTGAATGATGCAGGTATAGAAAGTCTTTAGCACTTCAGAGGGTAGTTTAAAGTCCCTTAGGTGTCTCAGATGGTACAAACACTGCTGGGGCTTCCTCAAAAGGGTGTTGCTGTAACAGGACCATGACAGATCCTGCATGATGTGAACACTCAGGTACTGGAAATTGTCCATTCTCTCCACTGGATTTCCATTGATATTAAGTGGTTGGTATGACCGCTCCTGCTTCATTTTGAAGTTCACTATTAACTCATTAGTCTTGCTGTCGTTCAGGAGAAGATTGTTCTCTTCAGGTTTTTAATCTCCTGTAGGTAGGCAGTCACGTCGTTGTTGGAGATCAGGCCCACATCAACAGTGTCATCAGCAAACTTGATGATGGAGGTGCAGTTGGATGTGACCACACAGTCACCAGTATAGCAGGGGGCTCAGAACACGACCTTGAGGAGCTCCGGTGTTGAGGGTGAGAGAGGATGAGGTGTGTTTGTCCACTAATACGGCTTGTGGTTTGTCTGTTAGGAGAGATCCACTGACACAGGGGTGAGCTGAGTCTTGGGACCTCCAACTTAGAAGTAAATCTTTCAATCACTACTGAGGTCAGGGCTACAGTGTGATAATCGTTGAGGCAGGATGGGTTGGGTTTCTTCGGGACAGGAACTAGTTGGGAAACCTTCTGATGATGGTTATTGTACTGTATCATCCATTAGTTTCCCGAGTAATCCCACAACTGCTTCCGTAAACATGTTGACGACATCAGAGCTGCACCTAAACATGTCCCATTCAGAGCGGCCACAGATTTGTCAGTCCAGCACGACCTTCCTTTGAACCGGAGCTTGCTTTTTCAGCCTTTGTTTGTATACAGGCATGAGTAAGATGGTAGCATAGTCCAATTTCCCAAATGGTGGACGTGATTGTGCCTTGTAGCTGTTTACTCAGCATGTTACATTGGTACACCTGTGTTCATAATAAATCCACCCAAAAGAAACATCTGACTTTGAGAGCTCTCACAGCTACAAGATCAGATCAGTTCTGCTGTCCTGTATATTTAAGAAGTGCCCGTGAACCTTCCCCCTAGCAGATTCAGCAGAAAAACGAGAGCAACATAGCAAGGTACTTAATGATTTTATAAAGGTCATAACCTATGGAGGATCAGAATCAGGTTTATTGGCCAAGTGTGTTGACACACACAAGGAATTTGGCTCCAGCTGTTTGTGAATCTCAAAAGTACAGACATAAATAACTATAAATTTAGCTCAGACTACAAAGGATGAAAAAAAATACTTAGATAGATAGATAAGATGTAAGAATAAATAAACAAACTAATTAATCAATGCAAGAATGAATAAATAAATATGTAAATATATCAATGAATGAATAATAGCTAATAAATATATAAATAAAAAAACAGCAAACAAAATAAATGAATAAATATTGATCTATTAAAGGCCATTAAATTTAAAGTCTTACATTTTTTTCCACAGTTATCTTTATTTGGGCTATTTCGGTGTTTTGTTTTTATTTCTGCTTTTCCACACTCATTGATTGATTCTGTAGCACCACAAAGCTTTAGTAAGTACAGTGACTTCGTTTCTCATTTTTCTCTCTTAAGCAGATCTGGTGCACCACTGACTCTGATTCTAAGGTATGTCAGTGGCTTAAGCTTGAGCTACTTTATCTACATTAAAGGGAGTTTGTGGTGTTTAATGATCTAATTCTGTTTTCTGTGTGTGGGGCAGTGACGAGGAAGTATATGAACCAAACACACCTTTGGAAAAACAAACATGAAAAATAAATCTGTGAACGATGAAGTTATATACAGGTACTAGCATTTACGTGTTATTCAGGTGTGAGTGATCATTGACATGACTCACATGTGTTGCGTGCAGAGACTGATGCATAATGTAGTTCATGGTTCATAATCCTTTTTTTTTTTACTTCATGCCATGTCCAGTTGTGTTCAGTTTCTCTTAGTGCACAAGGCAACATGATCAAGGCTTGTTATTATTCATTTTCCTTTACTTATCAACATTGCTTGAAAAATCACACATAAATATCCTTGTCATCCTGCTCTCCCCTCTCAACTGGAGCAACACTAACCATCTGTAGATGCTGAAGTGGTGTAGATTGAGTTTTAATTCAAATGCATTAAGGAGGCTGACTTCATTTGTCTCATAGAAATAATGTGCTAGCATTCCTCCCCCTTGTGAGTGGGATTTGATCAAATCTACCCGGAAGATTATCAACACACACTAACCTGAGTTGAAAGACATCAGCAGCACCCCAGGCCACAGGTACTGTAAGACCAGGACTAAGAAATACTGAACTACCATTACTAATTATAAACCAATGAAGTGCACATGTATAATAAATAGAGATAGGTGATACCAGTACTTTAAAGACCAGTTTCAACCAATAAGTATAGGCAATACCAATATGTATATGAAATGTTTTTAATATGATTATAGCTTAGGGTTGTAACACCTAATGTACACAGAATTCACGTTTTGTTTTTGTTTTTTAAATCACACTTTAATTTCGTTACAGTCAGGGGGGAAGAAATGCAAGAAGAAAAATGCTTGTCTATTTTTATTATTACTGTTTATTATCATTTCTGAACATCAACAGTTTACCTTAATTAAAACAATTTTAAATAAAATGCTTGGTTCAAATAATAAATAAAATATATAAAAAATTGAATAAATCAAATTAATGCAATACACTTTTTTATTATATTGATTAAGTTGAGTATATATATCCATATCGCTAGACAGTGACACTGCGTTTTTATGACAGTCTAGTGATATAAATATATAAATCAATTCAATTAATATAATAAAAAAGTGCAAAAAAACAACAAAAAAGAGTGCATTTAACATGTTACTGAGGGAACTTTGAGTTTAACTATGTTCTGCAACAAAAATTGCATTCGGTACACGTGTGCACCGTACCGAAAGTCCTGTACTAAAATGGTTCAGTACAAACAAGTGTATCGTTACACCCCTATTTCAGATGATGCAGCAACCAAGATATATGACTGAGGGGCAGAATGCTGAATTGGTTGTATTGATAAAGGCAAAAAGGAAGAAGGAATAGTTCCCAATTGTGTGAAGCAAATAAATAAACAAAGTTGTTTACAAAATCTTAGGTAGAACATATATTTTAATGTGATACTTTATCAACACTAGTATAAAAAGTATTGATACTTCAGAATCGGTCTTATCCAGAGTAGTGGGTTAGTGGTTCTCGTTGTGGGGTCTGTGATTTGGGTTTTTGGCAACAGGGCTGAAAAGTACAAACTGTCATCACATTAATTTATCATATTTATTGTTGAGTCTTTTACAGTCATTAGACATTTTGCCTGAAATCGACTTAAATCGGTTTCTCTTCAAGCCTTAAAGACTAAAGAAAAAGTGGGCCTAGAAATAATGTCGGTACAGATGATGGAAAGTTCATGACTAGAAGCTTTTTTGCTCCAATATTTAATTAAGATGCTCTTTTTAATCTTCCTGTAAGATCCAAATAATTGTTTAGGATTGTGTTTATGCAGTAATGCACTCAAGGGGGGTTTATATCTACGTAAACAGTAGCTGCAAACGACCCTATGTCGTAGCTTTACCTCATTAACTATCACAAAGGAATGTGTTTGTTCGGGATAATGTTTTTTTTTTTCTACAATTTTACATAAATTACATTTTGGTTGTTAATTTCCTTTTTTTTCGCGTTATATTACGAGGACAGCTAGGAACCCTCGGAACTAAAGCCGTGTTTCCAAACGGAACGTTTAATTTGCTACCACGGGGCCGGAAGTTACGTTTGTGGAGGTCAAGTCAAATCTCTGAAGTCAAATAAAGCAGTAAGAGAAACGTGTTTTTGTTTTTGTCATAATCATTGTGATCAAATGTGCATGTTATTTTATATGTCAACATTTTCTAGCAGTGTGCTGTTTGGCTTTAATATCGCTAGTTTCATGTAGATCATTTCATCGAAATCTACACGTGATGGCTGTGGGGTCTGTAATGATCGAGAATGGATTTGTGATATTAGATCAGATCAGATCAGATCAGATTTAGCTAGAGTTTAGCTACAAGCACACTTTTAAGGCCCTAGTAAATAATGCTCTACAGTACAATGTGATCTTTTTAAATGATTTCGCATGATGGGAAGGTGAGCAAAGTACTATATCCAACAACACAACACCATAGGTGTCAGTAACTGCCATATATTCTTTATTGTAACTGATAAACTGGTACTCAAAGATTGTAAATATTAAGTGCGAGGCTTTAAATTATATTATATATGAGGGGTAAACATCTAACACCACTGGTTGAACAGTGAAGCTGTCAGGACTGTGCAATTCATGCCATAATGGTATCAAAACAAAAGTGACATCTCTCACACACACACAAACTCAAGCAGAAAGGCAATCGTAGTGTATTTTTGTTTTGCGTTTAAGTCTTTAATTCTTCGATTAGCAGACAAAAGCCAAAAGATTATTAAACATACTATGTATCTTGTGCTCATCTCTCCTTTTATGTTATTTGTACTTTAATTAGAAAATTTTGCTTTAACCTTTAAATGCTTTATTGAGAGGGGGGGGGAATAATAGAGGAAATATTTCACCTCATCATGCCTGGGACTGATTTTCACAATCTCAGTTCCTTTCAAAGAAAACGATCAAATCAAATAAAATTGTATTTGTCACTTGCGCATTCATACAGAGTACGACATGTAGTCAAATGCTTTTTCGACTGTTCAACATGTCAATAGAATATAAAATGAATAAAAATAGTACGTAAAAAATATAAAAGTATAAAAAATACTATCAAAATATATATACAAAATAATAAGACAGAAAGGGATGGGTATGGATATGACGGATATCAGCCCAAATACTGATCACATCTAGGCGGCAATTCGTTCTGTTGAATCCCGGGACAGGACTGTTACTGATTGGCTTCATGACTTTACAGTCAGAGCTTGAAAGAAGCCCCATGTCAATTCTACACACCAGTGTGCTTGTTACTTTTGGCCAATTGTGGAGATGTTTTTGGGTCGGTCAGACAGACAGACAGACAGATAGATAGATAGGACAGAATGAATGAATAAATGACTGTGCATGCATGCATAATTTGGCATCTACCAGAACTGCTAAAACTAGCAATTGTGCAAATAGACAAGTACAGATAAATATGTTGTATATGTTAACAACATATAATCTGATGTCCAAGAAAAAGTAAACCTTATAAGGACGTCTTTCTGTCTTTGAAAGACATGGTGAGCTAACCTGTACCATGACTCTCTCTTTTCTGTTCTAATTTAGTCACGATGGTGAAAAAGAAGCGAGTGAGACTGATCGCTGAGATGGCTCGGAAGATCCGGGCTTACCAAGAGCTGAAAAATCGGCCGCGAGATTCACAACGTTATGCCCTGGACTACGAAACCATGACTCGCCCACTCACCGGTAAGAAGCTGCCGGTGTTGGCTTGGCAGGACGTGCAGCGCGAGACTCCGCTCTTTCGGCTCCTGGCTGGCATGCGCTTGTTCGGCGTGGGACGAATCTTTACGCGGAAATCATGGCTGGAGGAACACACAGAGCCCTGCTACTGGAAGATAACTAAAGTGAAAGTAGACTACACAGCAGAGGTATTTAACGTATTCAGTGTTTAATTCTGTGTTTGTAAAGTCTGGCTATTTAAAAAGAGGTCAAACATGTATGGAAAGCATTTTTTTTAAAGAGTGAATGATTAGGAAGTTATTGATTGATTTGCCTTGATTTTTTTTTTTTGTTCTTGTAGAATATGGACCATGGGAAAGCATGGGGGATTTTAACTTTCAAAGGTGAGTTGTGGAGATTTTATTACGATTTTAAATGTATTTATTATGCCTCCTAATGCTAAATTAGTATATTATTTTGTTAATCACTTAACAGATGCATGATCATTACATTTCAAGAGACATAGCCTATTTAAAGGCCATTATTACTAACATAATGACGTTTTTCTCATATTAATTGCTATTGACATCAAAATATTTACGTTAAATTGCAATTATCATTCTGTTGGTTGGTGGGTGAGTCTAACAAATAGACATTTTAGTTTAAAAGCCAACCTTTTTTCAAATACAGTGAGTAAAACATATAACATTAAACATTTAAAATGAAATGTACAAAATATGTCACTGGCATTTTTCAAAGGGTTGTTACAAAAGGTGGGCTCAGTGTGAGATCTTTGGTCTATACCATAAATCTGGATGTGAGGTTCTACTTAAAATAACCACTAAATAGTTGAAATTCCTGTGGTCAATATGTACAGACATCCACATCTGGTTTGATCTCATAAACATTCGATATTTTAAATGCACTGCCTTTGCATTGTGTTACAGGTAAAGAAGAAGGCATTGAGAAAGAGATCGATAAGGTCATGTATCACGACTGGCGCTTGATACCCAAACACACAGAAGAGGCCTTTACACGCTTCGAGGCGGTCCCCGAACCCCCCGTCCGACATGCTCGCTACCCACCGCTCCTACGTGCCATGATCTTAGCACAGCAAGCAAAGGAGCTCGGCGTCGACGCGAGCACCCTCCCTGAACCCAGCGTACCTCTTAAACGAGATGTGCTTCTCAGCAAAGAGTACTTCCGCAGCCAGGAACAGCAGAAACGGGAGGGAACGCCCGTGTAGGACAGCGGTCGAACCTTCATGAGCAACCTTAGTTCATTTCTCTTTTCAGCATGGTGTTTAATTCAAAGTGGGAGCTATCCTTAACACTGATTTAGGACAGGGTTTTCTCCCACATTCTAAGAGTAATCTTTAGACGAGAAACACCATGTCTGATAAACAGATGTATATCATAATGGTAGCCATGTTTGGGAAATCAAAATGGTTGAAGAGGAATGGTTTAAAGATTTGGACTGTCAAAGACACTTCCTTGGAGTCGGGTCACTGAAGGACGTGACTGAATTTCTTTAAAAAGAGGTGAACGTCCATTATTGTACACACTCTGTAATAGCGTTTGCATCGGTTATAAATAAAAAAAAGTGATGCTAATAGCAATATTATAAAATGTAACATTTCTGCTTTGCTCGTTTTTTTGCCACAATATTTCAGTTTTTAATGTATCCACAGTGAAACTTGTATATTTACTGTTATCTTCAGGTCCTGAGTTCCACTGAAGGGAAATGGTAACATTACAACATACACACATTCCATACTACTGCATGTTTCCAGCATCGTGGCAACTTTTTTTTCCCACAAGCGTGTGGGGAAAAACACATGGTGTGTGTGTGATTATGGTGTCTACAAACCCATGAGTGTATTTTGAGGATACGTTAAAGCTCACTGGCAGACCTTTAGGTCCATCTGTGTATATGAACTCATTTTTACAGGTACACAAAGTTCATATTACTATAGTGTGTCCTTAACAATACATTCACACAGCATTTAACATGCGATTAATGCATTTGTGTTTGACAAGTTTTAATAAAAAAAAAATTTAGAACCTTCAATGCAACATCCTTTTATTCCTGATGCTTTTTCTTTACTCATATATAAAATAAAATAAAGAGAAAACACAGACATATTATTTATCCGCCATGATGCACGTATCCGGCAAGTAAAACCGTCCGTGTGGAAACAAAGCAAATGTTCCATTTGTTGTAATGATAATTTACATAATTTACATAATGTCTGTCTGAGCCACTGGATCAGGGTAGATAAAGAGAAGTAATGACAACCTTTGGTTTTTCTATGTTCTATTTTTCATGTGGTTAATGGACATGAACAAGTTCTTTGAAAAACATCTATGACCTTTTAGACATGTCAAGACTAGACATGCTCAATGTTGAGTTTGGTTTTACTAATAATAAACATTCATTTGCATAAAGCATCCATATTTGTCCATGCCCATGTTGAGTATTAAAGACTTGAAAAGGACAAAAATGGGCGATTAAGTTGCAATTAATCACGACGTAACTCGTGACAATCATGCAAATAATCGTGATTAAATCTTTTATATTCAAATATATATGAGTGTGTATATGTGTATAGCAGTGGGTTCCACTTGAAAGGGGTGGATTTTCAAACCCCACCTGTCCTCCATCACCCCAGAAAATGGTAATGAAATATTTCGTTTAAAAATCTCTAATTTATAAAATATCAAGTTCTAAATCAATAACATTAAAGTGTGCATGTCTATAGCTTAGAATGCATGCTGCTTGAAGCTGTTGCTTTAACAAATCAGATTTTTACGCCAGTAACGTTGGCATTTTCATGTCCTTTGATTAGATGGTCAGAGAGCGCACTAGTCAGAACTCACAAACCGCATCTGTAGCAAACTGCACAAGCACACATATTTTTCTATTCCTTAACCGGATAGAGGAGAAGAAATATATTTATTTGCAGATACAGTTACAAGACAGACATTTACAAGGTGGACTTTTCAAGGTTATTTTCTGAGGGTAATATTGATGCTTCTTCTAGAAATTATGTATGCAGATGGCGCCGCAGTGACTGTTGTCATTGGGTGTGATGTAAACTGTTTCTTACCACTAGGCGGCGCTCTATATTCAAGTATAATGTGTGTCACTGAAACAAAGAGATATAATATGGATAGTTTCTATAGCCATGGTGTTATAATGATGGTATTAAGGGGTAAACTGGTTCAGGTAGGACACCACTGAAGGCCTGGTTGTGAAACGCACAGCCCCAACGCTAAGGCCAATTCCTCACTATGGGCGCGAGCTCGTGCCACCGCGCGCCCTGCCCTTCCACTAGAGGTTCTCGGGCACGCGCGTCTGTGCATGTATTCCGTTCCTTCTTTTTTTTTTTCCGAAGAGTCGGTGAGCAGCCCGGGGTTCACCCACCGCCATGATCTGTCTCTTCTTAACGCTCTTCGCTCACGTCTTCAAGACAGGTGGGTGTCTGTGCAGACTTCATCACGATGACCTGAAATATATATACTTTTTTTTCCCTCTCTTTCTTTTTTTCTATAAAAAAAGAGACCAGCATGAAGGTGTGCTAGCTTAGCTGAGCGCTTTTGAGGAGCCATGCTGGGTTTAGTCTTTGTAATTCGCTCTTACCCTGGTGTGTGTAAGCACTTTTACAAGAAACACACACACACACCGCATTCAAGAATTAGATAAAAAAAAAGTGCACGTTTATCTTTTCATTTTGTTAGTGGAGTAATAAAAAAAAAAAAAAAACGCCTTATGACAATGTAACCCGCGTATGTAACAAAAAAAGCGTATACTTAAACTTGACCCCTGTAATAAAGGAGTCTGTGTGTGTGTGTGTGAGTGTATGTCATTAAAATGCACATACATACACACATACATTATTT
>JAAIIK010000075.1:264659-278549 GCA_014706435.1 Silurus glanis
ATATATATATATATATATATATATATATATATATATATATATATATATATATATATACACACACACACACATACAGTGCAACCTCGACACTCACAGGGGTTACGTTCTATGACCCCTCGTAAGTAAAAAAAAAATCGTGAGGTTTTGACTCTCTCCTTTTGATGGTTCCTTTTTCAAGGGGAATTGCACATGTACTGTAAACTCAACCAAAATTGTGAATTACTTGTCAAATGTTTTATTTACTTCTCTACATGAATAATTTTAAACTATCAGATTTTCCGCAATTTACTCGGGTATCGGTTCCAAACGAAAAGTCGCGAACTATCGAGCTTGCGAGTGTCAAGGTTGCGAGTATCGAGGTTTCACTGTGTATGTATGTATATATATATATATATATATATATATATATATATATATATTTATATATATATATATATATATATATATATATAATATAGTTGATATTATTAAAGTTGCATAGTTACCTAAAAGTTACAAACGTGACCTAAACAGGGATGCCAACATTGGTAATAAGAACATTTCAGCTGGTGAAGAGAATAACTTGCGTGTATTAGTGGACAGGACAGCGTGGCTGGAGTTCCCTTTATTAATATTGGCACCCTTGTTGAATATGAGCAAATAATCCTGTGAAAAATGGTGTTTATTCTTTAACAAAACAGTTTTATAAATTCTTTATTTTTTTTTGTTAAATATAACCCGTATAATGTTTATTTCGCATTTATTGGCACCGTTTTAGTCAATACTTTGCGGTACATCCTTTTACCAAGGAAACAGTCCTGAGTCTTCTCCTATGATGCCTGATGAGGTTGGAGCAATTAGGAAAAATTCCCACAACCTTCTTTGCTTATATATTCCGAGGAAGCCAATATTAGTGGAGGGCACTGCACATGATCCCAGCATAAATGATTGGGTGAATGGGTTGAGCTGATATGAATTGCAGTGTACAGAAATGTGATTGAATGTGAGAGAAAGAAAATGTATACAATTGTTTCCAAATTAGAATAAGTGCTCATTTATATTATGTGTCTCATCACTATAAAGTATACAGTAAAAGCATATACAGGAGTATAGTACAATCTGTCTGCTAAAATAGAAACGCGATATAGCCGATTACATTAGACAAGGTGGATGATGATAAAGTAAACAATGCCTACTAAAAAGTTTTGTTCATCAAGTTTTATCCTGCATTTTATATTATCTGCTTGTTAATTGAGTCAAAAGGGCAAAATAATTATTCAAATTGTTGAGATTTTGCCTCAATATTTGCCTAAAAGTAGGTGCAAACTGAATGATAACAAATCCTGCATCCATGTCGTCAAACACTACAGCTAATCTGTAAATGTTGGCACCCCTGTTTTAAATCAGACTCGAGTGCTACTTCGCCGGTGATAACATGTTTGCACGATTAACAATGATGTTTAAGAGACAGATCATAAAAAAAACATGAACCTTCAGCTCTGTGAAAAATGGCAAGAGTTCCATCTGCCAGTGCCACCAACACCCTTCCTTTAACATGCCTGACCGGAAGAAAAAGAGCAAAGATACACATACATTAACAAACCTGTCGGTATAATGCATGTTTTTATGAAAGCACCGTTCATTGGGACTTTACTTACACGAGACTGAGGACAGAGTCTTTGAGTTTGATGGAGTGGAGGCACTTCTTCCAGTTTGCCACTGCAGAATGCACATACAGCCTGAGGATCAAGGGTACAGAGACGTGTGAGTAACAATCTTTGAGAGGCTTGTGTGTGTGTGTGTGTGTGTGTGTGTGTGTGTGTGTAATTATATACACTAATGCACATATAGTGGTGAACTGTAACTGTAAAGAAAATGTTATTCGTTAGTGTACTTCAGTAGCTTTTTTGTGTGTCTGTACTTTACTGAAGTATTTTCGTTTGGTGAGACGTTTACTTTAACTTCACTACATTTAAAAGTCAAATATTTGACTTTTTACTCAACTACATTTTGCCAGATCAGTCGTTCCTTTTTATTTATCAGTGAATAAAAACGTAACTGGCCAAACACGGAGCAATCCACCAATCAGGTTCGAGCGCGCGCTCCGTTTTAAACTTGTTTTGATTGGCGCTTGGTGTATCTACTTATCACCAACATACAGTTCAGCATCAGTACAACAGCAAACAGCACATTATGAGGGGAATAAATGATGGAAGAAACACCAGACTCGAACTTTTCACTCATTTGCATGATTTTTTTTGAAGTAGTTAAAAAGAGGGTTTTGTGCTCATAATAATTTAAATTAATATCAGTGTTTGACTCATTAATATCATTCTATTAATAGCTTGTTGTTCTAAGAGTAACATTAGAGTCTTTTCACACTTGTGACAAAAATGATTATAGGAACATTATAGCCATAGTAAATCATAGTACTTTGGATACTTAAGTATATTTGAAGGCAAATACTTTTGTGCTTTTACTCAAGTGAAAGTTTAAAGGGAGCATTTTTTGGTTTGTGTTCTTCATCCACCACTGTGCACATCCGATACTCACCAGCCGTTCTGGGCTCCAAGCCACATGGTGGGTGCGGCACTGGTTCCATCCCGTTCATCTCCTCCGTTTTCTGACCCTTTGGGTGCTGATGTCACTTCCTCCTTAGCCCCACCACCTTCACTAAACATAAATCAGACACATTTTACACAATATTATATCTCACATTACATCACAAGGATCCGAATGATTTGTTCAGTTTCCCTTGTGTACATTATTACCACACGACTGAAATGGAGACAACACCATTTCTAGGCATGTTGCCATGGCTACTGAAACTTTCCGTGATAACTTGTAGGATGCTAAGCTGCCACAATTCAATCAATGACAATGTGAGGCAATGCTCTAAAATCACTCTGCAGTCTGCTTTATATTTGTCTATTAGTCTTTATTAGACTGTTGTGGTGTGTGTGTGTGTGTGTGTGTGTGTGTGTGTGTGTGTGTGTGTGTGTGAGTGTGCATGCACGTGTTACCTGTGTGAATTGTCTGTAAAGACATGTTCAGTGAACGTTACAGAAGAGGCGGAGCTCTCTCCTCCCTCACTTGGCCCCGCCTCCTCCGACACTTCCATGGCTTCAGTGGCTTCCTCTGCTGACTGAGACACTGCCAGACGACTACACACCGGAGCTGCAGGTGCTACACACACATATACACACACAAATCAAGCCTATTTATTTCCATGTAGATTTTATTTCTATATTATATTAATCTTTCATGTTACTTGTCCAGGGCTTGAACCAGGACAAGTAACCAGGGCTTGAACCCCTGACCTTCCGCTCAGTAACCCAGAGCCTTAATCACTGAGGTACCACTTCTCAGTAGCTAGTAACTAGCTCCCTCTATGGCCAAAGTTGCTGACAATTGATTCGAAATATTTTATGAATATGCTGTATATAATTTCTTTTGTTCAGCTGTAAAAAAAAATTAATTCTAAACCTGCAGCCAGTCCAGACCTAAACACATCGCCCAAATTTCAGTCCACATTTTTTATTTATTTATTTTTTATAGCCTTAGAGACAGAAGAATTACTGTTGAGTTTATTTGCTGGCAACTGCTGGAATATGATGAGCTAAATAATAATCTTTCTAAATTAAAGAAAAAAGCACTTACCGGGCATATACATATACACATACATATCTTTCAGACTTTCACAGACAGAGGATTATGTACAGTAGGTTTCACCTTGTCCTTTGTCCAGCACTGGGGTGTCAGTGCGTGAGGAACAGTTACTACGCACTACGCTGCAGTTGGTTGCACAGCCCACCAGTGTGATGCCCGCTAGCATGCCCTCTACTCTGTTAGTATCCTCTGAGCCACCATCACCCTGCTGCTCCAGAAATATCTCACCTGCAGGGTAATCGCTCTCACTGGCCGCTGCACATAGAAATGTATATGGTGAAGCTTTGGTGAAGCTTTTTTTTTTTTTTAATTAGCTGCTTATTATTAGTCTTAAATGATGTGGATATATAAGGCCTTGAAAATAAGTGTCAAATATAACACTCCATGTAAAATAGTTAAAAAAAAAAAAAAAAAAGCGTGCTGAATCATGAAAATGTGCAAAATGAAATAAATATGAACATATTAATCATATTAATAAATGTTGAGGAAAATAAAAGACGCATTCAAACCGAAGCAAAAAGTAACACTAGAAAATAAACAAAAACAGTTACATCCAAAATTAATAAAAAGGTTTTAAATGTGCATCTGAAATGTGGAACAACCAGCATGTGGTTTCAGTTATTCGCCTCTAGAGGCCACTCTCGTACTGTATAATGACAGCAGACGCAACCCAGAAAAACTATCAGTGTGGATTTTTGCCGATAGATCCAGCAATCAACTATCTGTGTAGATTAATCAGCAAAACCAATTAATCAGTCGACCTCTAGTTGACACCGCTGTTAAAGGATAAAAGTAAACACTTTGTTGGCCTGTCAGAATTGAGTAGTCAACCATGCAGTGGTACAAGCGGATTTTAAACACTGGTCGTTATTCTAAGAAATAAGAAATACTCACTACAAATGCATGAAAAAGGCCCTACTGCATTACTGCTAAGGAGTGCAGCTCTTACCTGGAACACTGGAGATGCAGAGCACGTGGGCATTACACACATTAAACTGGTCAACCAGTGACCCGGGCTGATTGGCATCAATAATGACCACTTTACTGGCTGAATGAGTGCTGGTCAGGATCCACACACGGCTACTCATTGAGTCTACCTCATGCAGCTCCTTCAGCTAAGAGAGTAAGAAAAAGAGAGAGAAAGACACTGAGATTGGATAGAAAATACAAGATATGGCATAGTCTTAATCTGATTCTCTGACATCACTTTATGGAGAAGCTAAATACATCAGTTATACATTATACTGATGTTTTTTTATGGATATGATAAAGGATATCCCAATCAAATACCATCTAAATCTGTTGTGGTGGTTATGCAAGTAATAAAACATTATAGGAAAATAATCAATGTCATAATTCAATGGTCTGAAAAAAAAAGTATAAGCTCCCTGACCACCCTAATGATCATTTTGCTTTTATTGGCACATCCCAAAGTCTTTTATTTCTCTTATACGGCAGCAGTTTGCCCACACTTATGTTAGAGAATGACAAAATGATCGGTTTGTATTTACATATAGTTTTGCGGAAGCATTTGCAAAACAAGTTCCTCCATAAAGACAGGAATTTTACACTGGAAAAATTGTTTATTATATGTTAGAATGCTGACGGTAGACTCATTCCATTAATGATAAATACATCTCCAGACGAAAAAGAAAAATCTCCAGACAAAAAAAAAAAAATAAATGGTTACACTTTTTTTTTTCCTCTGAGTAACAGCACATTTTTATTTGCTTTTAATAGGAATTGTTATAGCAGGTGTCAGAGCTGATGTTGCAGACAATGAGGAGGTGGTAGCTTGGTGGTTAACACACTGGACTTAAAAGATTGTGAGTTTAAATCCCAGCACCAGCAAGTTGCCACTGCTGGGCCCTTGAGCAAGGCCCTTAAACCTCAATGCTCAGTTGTATAAATATAATATTTATAATAATTGTAAGTCGCTCTGGATAAGGGGGGGGTAGCTCAGTGGTTACGGTTCAGGGTTACTGATCAAGGGTACCCCGCGATCTGACCTCAGCTTTCGAACGTCGCTGGGATATGCGAAGAAAGTACACGTGACAAGTAAAAAAGCACCTTTTCTTACTTTCTAAATGTAAATGTAATTCTCCAGTGTTAATCAGATTAACAGTACTGTGGAATGGTCGATTAGATTTAATAATTATAACTATTTAAAATGATCTTGAAACAAATAGAAATATTCTATATAAACTAGGAAATGAAATATATCTTATACTATCACTAATCTTACTATACTTAGATGTTGTCAGGCTGTTGTGTGTTGCTGAATACCTTCTTCTTCTCTGGTGAGCTGTGTTCGCTCTTATTCTCTCCTCCCTCTTCCTCTCCGGTCAGAGGATCGGTGCCATTGGCTGATAGCTTCACTCCTGCCTCTTGACTAGACGTCCTCCAGCCAGTCAAGTCCACTCCGGCAGCACACCACAGCTACACAAAGATGCGATGTGATGATTCATCCTGCGTTTTTTTCCTACAGTACAGATTTACCCCAAAACTAATAATAGCGCATGTGGCGTACCTTCCTGTTGGGATCTTTCTCCACTAGAGGGCGGCAGTATACAGGCACGGGGACGTTTTTCATGCGGTTGTCCTCCTTCTCATTGGCCTGTGAGGAGATAAGAAGGTTGGGACAGTCACAAAGAAGCTCATGGCATTGCTTCACATATAGAAAAGGCCTGGGGCGGAAGCCTCCTCATGGCCTGGCTTAATGGCTTAAGATGGCACAGAAACACAGACAGAGAGCAGGAAAGACGTTAAATGAAAACAGTAAAAGACCAACTCTAGATAGAGCAGGGGTGTCAAATTAATTTTAGGTCACGGGCTACATTATACAAAGTCCAGTGTCAAGTGGACTGGACCCAGAAAAAAATGTGTTGGAAACCAAAATGATGAAGTTAAAGAATATACTGCACGTATACTCGTACAAACAAAAGACTTTTTTTGGTGTTAAAAATTGCTAGGGAATATTTACATATGGGCAAATTTAGTCAGTAGTGAGCCTGAATTTTTTCGCACGGTGAACTGAATTTAAAACGGATATCAGCCCGGAGGTCACGTGTTTGACACCCCTGATTCAGATTTAGGTTAAAGACATATAAACATGCTCAACAGGGATTAATAAATACTGTACACTGAGTTGTAATACAAAATCAACAGCCAATAGCAACTGTTTAGTTGTAGACTTTGGAAACGATTGATAATTGTATGAATCGGATTATCTTATCATCTTGAAATAACTTTTTTAGGTTTTTTGATACGAGTTGGTATCTGTAGAGTTGATATCTGTAGTTCATGGTTGGCAGATATCTTGAGCCAGATATCGTTTGTGCATCAATATTGCGTTGCTATGTGCTGGAGGTGTTCTCACTTCACTTCATACTTTGTTAAACGAATCAAAGAACCTTAAGGGATCTTTGTCACACCTAAAAGGGACAGGGCTTTGGTTAGGTTTGACTGCCAGGCAACGTTTGGGTCAGTTTAGGTGCAGAGTTTTAGAAGGTGGGGGGTGGGGGGGGGGGTATTGGAGAGGTGCATGCTAGTCCTCTGCCGGGCAGACTTGCCTGCGGCCTCTTTCCTGCGGCGTCCTGAGCGCTGTCTGCCTGGGAACCCGTCTGCAGGAGATCACAGTTAGAGCCACGGTGACACACAGTCACCAATGGCAACCCTGATAAACACACACACTGCCACCGCCTAGCACAAGCTGTCAACCCTCCCATATCCTGTAATCTGAATCTGTCATCTTTTCAACCCAACTGCTTGATATGAGCAAGCATCATTCCATTAAGATTCTTGTGTACTTTTTTCTTGATGAAAACGGTATCATTGACGATACGATTGACAATTTTCTATCAAACAACCAAATTTTGAGGCCATTTTAAACTTTAGCATTAGAGTTAATCAGATGGTGAGTTGAAATTCCAATTAGTTCAATGCTTTCCAATTCTGTTTAAATGTATTTGTATAGAAATGTAACAAGAAATGCAGATGTAGATCTTGATCCACAATGTACCAGAGCAAGAGACTCATACTGTAGAGACTGTACATAGGGGGGATAAATTCCTCTTCTGGGTGTGATTATAAATATTACTTGTCAACAAGAGCAACAGTACTAAATGTGTTGGGTACAGATCTACAAAATGGAGGTGAACGTATATAGTCCAGGGTGAGACTTGTTGCCGTCCTCCAAGCATAGTCAGCTGTGCATGAAATGATATCATGACTGGCTTCTCATGACTCAGAAAGCATGTGATTGCAATCACACTGAGAAATAGGAAAGACTCAGCTTGAGAGTATATAAACCTAAAGAAATATCCCCATTCTCATTGTCTCTACCACTTCATAATTCAGAAGCTGGAGAATAGGTGAGGGTCAGAAAGGTGAAAGGTGTAGAACCGCTACCTGTTTAAAGCGGGGTGGAATGCTCCAGCCACAGGCCTGCATGAGGCCATCATCCCTGCGCATGTGCTCACGGACCTGCCGGTACTGCTCGCGTCGCTGCTCCCTACGGACCGAGAGCGCTGAGTCGCTAAGGAGAGACGCAACACCGTTACTGGGCAGTCTACGGAACAGAAAGACAGAAAGGGAGAGGCAGAGGGGGAGCGAGCAGTCCGCAAAAGAGCGTCAGTGAGCCAGCCAGCCAGCCGCGTACGCAAAAGTGATAGAAAGAGAGAAAGAGAAAAGAGTTAGAGAGAGAAAAGAAAATCTAGGGTTAGAGGTGAGACTGAAAGAAAAAAAAACTGCACAGACACACACACACACACACACACACACACACACGTATGCATGAAGAAGCCCAGCTGTGAGTACGCATGCATTGGATGGAAACGTCCATATTATAAATTAGATGATTGTACATATATGTTTTGTGCAGCAGAAGGAGCAGCATAGCACTTTGGAAATATCTTCTAAACCAGATAAGGAAACACTAATAGAAGAAAATCTTCACGTATACAATATGAGGAATATATGCACAGAGAAATACATAAATGTTAACATGTATGGAAGAGTGTTTGTGTATGAAGCGTTCACAGAGCATTTCTAAACTTGAACTCAAGTGCGAAATGAGATGTTTCCCCCAGCGGAAATCTCTTGCACATTATTTCAGTCTCACTGCAAATGTTATGCACAAACCACGAGCCTCTGTTAGCATTGAATCCACCGATATGAACTAACTGTTAATTATTAGAAATATACAGTATCTCACAAAAGTTATTTCACCCCTCACATTTCAGCAACCATTTTAGTAGATGTTCTCAATAGACAATAGTCAAGTTTATTTCTATAGCGCTTTTCACAACAGACATTGTCTCAAAGCAGCTTTTTCAGAATTTAACAGTTAAGGTGAATGGTGTGTATTTCTCCCTGATGAGCAGCCATGGCGACTGTGGCAAGGAAAAACTCCCTTAGATGTTATGAGGAAGAAACCTTGAGAGGAACCAGACTCAAAAGGGGAACCCATCCTCATTTGGGTGACATCATGACTATAGAAATGAAGCTTGGATATGTTAGCGTAGTTAATGTTCAGCTTGTATAGCAGTATAGATTTACTGTCTTTTGAAAAAAGTGTCACAAAAGTGAGATACTGTATATCATTCTATGGTTTTCTGAACATTCCTTGCATAGGCTCTGGGTTCACTGTGACTTATGCCAGGATCACACTGTGAAATTTGTATAGTCCTTTTTGCGATTGTCGGACTTTTACAAACATGGTCCCCTCGTCATACTATACGATCTCAGTCATCATAATGTCAGATTGTACGACAGACAAAAACTGACACACAAGAAAAAAATTAGGTTTTACATAATCAGTCCATGACATGTTCAGACCCGTGTTCTCTCGCTAATGGTAGCTAGCGTCAATCTTGTCCATGACATGCCTCTCTCTCAATCTCTCCTTTTCCCTCCATAATTCAATTAGTTTCTGTTCTCTTCATCAGGTTAAGCGCACTAATTGGTTCTTGGTTTGAGGGTCGGTGTAGGAAAAGTCACACTGCAGGAAAGAGTCTGAAATCTTCTGAAACTGCCAGAATTTTATTGGTGGAAATAAATAACCGCAACAGCTGTTAATGGGGTGTCGGTGCACATGTCAAACCAGAGATTAAAAACTACAGATTTTAGCCTAGGATTATAGGAATCTTTTAAAACAATTTTCCCAGACGACCAAATTGACTTCAATTTACTTTTAAAGCACTACCTTTAAAGCACTTCCAGCTTTAAAGATTTAAGTATTAAGGAATGTACTCTGGATGAATGATTGAGTCGATTGTGTTGCACGTCATGTTGCTAGAATATTATTGATCTCTTTTTGTAAATTTCTTCAATAGACGGTTGTCCAGAATTTCCTAGCATAAACCAGCCTGGACTAGTTTATTGCTTTTTCTTTTCTTTTTCTTTTTATATTAATATTTTTATATTATTATTTATTTTACAATGCAGAAGATCTTGGGGTTTAGACACTAACTCTGGGAGAAACCATGCATCCCAGTCCCTTCCATCCTGTGTTTTACTTCTTTAAAACACACAGACTCTGATTTTCTTTGATTTCAAAGAAGCCCTAATTTACTGTGAATGACATCACGACTAGCTAAGGGTAGAAAACGATATGCGAAGGAGATTTTAGTGTGTGCCAGTTGCTCTCAATAGCCATGATGCCAAAATGAAAACCAAAAATATGTTGGTTAAAAGCAGTGAGATCTTTAAGTTCATTTTTTTTTTTATAATCTCATAATTTTGTCTGCCTCAGAGGTGCGAATGTCTGGTAAATTTTTTTTTACAGATTTACAGATCTTGGTGATATTCTTTTGATTATAATTGCCATTATTTCGATTAATGTACGCCTTATTGAGTCTTAGAACCTGCTATGATTTTCCTTACGATCAACAGTAAAGGGCTTATGCGCATTCAATACCCGACCATGAAGCGTCTTCGTTTGCGTGTCGAATTTCTACCCAAAAGGAACTCCCAAGCTGAATAACTTCCTTTAACAATGTTTCCGATTTCAATTCGGGAGCGTATGTACCGTCAGTATTTGTGTCCTTGCACTAAGCTGTAAACATGTATGTATGCGTAAGTACTGTTGCACATTCTTACTCCTCAGGGAAGAACTCGAGTGTGCGGTTGGAGGTGGAGATCTGGCACATGGTGTGCGAGCGTCTCTGGTTAAAGCCTGCAGGAGAGGGGGATCTGTAGTGGATGTTGACACTGGTGTATGGCCGCTTCACCGGAGGCGGGCTCGACGATGTACTGAAGAGTCGTGCAAAGCTGGAGGAAAATAAGTCAAAGAAGAGATTCACAGCAGCTGCTTAAAAAACAACTCCTCCTTTAGGTTTTCACTGCAATATATCTTAGCAGCTCTAGTGTTAATTTGTGGATTTTTGCTATTAGAAGTGGTCCCTTATAAGGTGGCGGTTGAGCATAGAATGGATAGAATGAAGGACTGAAACATTGCTCTCTTTAGGGAGGAAGTAAGAGCTAACCACTACATTACAAGTCAAATGTCTTACTTTTAACTCAACTACATTTTGCAAAATCAGTCGTTCCTTTATATTTATGAGGATAAAAACTTAACTGGTCAAACACGCACAATCCATCAATCAGTGTCGAGCGTGAGCTCTGTTTCAAAACCTGTTTTGATTGGCACTTGTATCTTTTTATCACCAACATACAGTTCAGCATCAGTTTAACAGCAAGTAGAACATTTTGAGTGGAAGAAATGTGAAAAAAAAACTCCAGACTCAAACTTGCCACAACAAGCGTGAACTTATTTGAATGATGATTTTGATGGTTTTGAGGTTTTGTGCTCATGATAATTTCAATTAATATCAATGTTTGACTAATTAATATTATTCTATTAATAGATTGTTGTGCTAAGAGTAACATTATAGTCTTTTCACATAAACTGAGTTGATTAAGTAAAGAGTCTTATGACAAAAATGATAATAGGAACATTTTAGGCATAATAAATAATAGTGCTTTGGAAACTTAAGTACGTTTGAAGCCAAATACTTTTACTGGAGTCACATTTTACCGAGTTTATCTCTACTTTACTCAAGTAAATGGTTTGTGTACTTCGCCCACCACTGGCGCTATGATATGAATTTAGAGGAAGCATGTAGTTTCAACCGAAAAAGTCATGTTTCACTGTATTTTTTTATTTTATTACATTTTAGAACCTGTGGAAGATCACACATTCGTTGGAAAACGAATGTGCAAGAATGAAAATGCAAGGATCAGGCAAACTCACAACTGCCAGATGGTCGATTTCTTCTTTTCTTGGATTTGAGGACTCTCCCTAGAAGCTCTGAAAAAGAAATGAGGACACACTTTCAGCCATGTGTTCATTGTGTGTTCTGCATCAGGAAGGAGTGATGTACACTATATGGAAATACAATAGGTATTTAAACACCTTTCTTTCATCCATATGTGGTTCTTTCTTCTGGTTCACATGTGGTAGCATTAAGTTTACATGAATTCAAATATTTTCCAGCATGACAATGCACAAAGCGAGCTTGTGAAGATATGGTTTACAATAGGCTGGTGTGGAAGATCTTGAGTGGCCTGCTCTAGATATAATATGACCGATATGAAGCTTTTTTGGTGAGAAATGTGCCAAAACATTCACACGAAGATTATGTGTGGTAAATAAAGGTGTCTAATGCCGTCGGAATGAAACAAAATATTTCGTCAAGCAATAATATTTCGAATAGAGGTGAATTTTTCCAATGCACCTGTGCACAAAGCGAGCTTGTGAAGAAATGATTTGCAGATGCTGGAGTGGAAGATCTTGAATGGTCTGCTCTAGAGCTCTGACCTCAACCCTACTAAACACCTTTGGGATTAACTGGAATGCTGACTACGCCCCAGGTCTCCTCAGTGTACTAATAACTCTAGCAGGACTTTACCAATCTCCACAAGCACACTCCAAAGTCTAATGGAACATCTTCCCAGAAAAGTGGAGGATATAATAACGGCAAATCTGGACTAAATGTAAAATTAGATGTTTAAAAAGCACAAACAAATCTTATGGTCAGGTGTCCACAAACATTGGTCTATATAATATATGTTTGATGTTATGTGACATATATCATGTATACTTCTCTGTATATGACAGACATAATGCACCTGAGCCTGACCTGATCATCTCGGTCCAGCGGACGGCCTCTTGCAGCTCCATCAGCCTCTCTTTGTACTGGTTGCGTTCCATCAGGACGCGCGCCATCTCGACCCGCGTGAACCTGCGCCTCTGTGCCATTGCCACGTCATCCTGCAGTGAGGACGAATACTGTGTGTGCACCGTATTCCAACAAACAATTTCCAAGGGTGGTGGGGGGTTTGGGACACAACACAAACAGACGAAGGTTAGTGGTCAGAGGCAAAGCTGGTTAGAGTAACATTAATGAGTCAAAAAATTAAGGCTTTTTTGTGAGACAAGTGCCAAAGCGTTCACACAAGGATTACGACTTAAATAAATGCGTCAAAAGCCGTCACACTGCAACAAAATAATTTAGCAAGTAATATTAGAATTGTCAAGTTTTTTATTATAAGATTACAATAAACCAAATATGCAATCATTTAAACTTATTTCTGGGCTTTATTACTCATTTCAAGTTTATAGTTTTCTTCTAGTTTTGGCATTTTGTTTCTGCGTTCATATATAATAATATAAATAAATGCGTTAAATGAGCGAAAGCATCTAAGATTCATTTAAGCTTGAAGTAAGTACTAATGGCTTTTAATAGGTTAGTACATTTTGTAGTTTTTATAACAGGAATGCAAACAGCATATAACAGGAGTCAATGTGACTATTTTGGAAAGAATCTCACTTGCTTTGATGTGGAGTATTAAAAGAAACGCCATACATATTATTCATTTACAGCATTTGGATGACCCCCTTATTCAGAATGACTTATAATTATCTGATTTCTATACAACTGAGCAGTTAAGGGTTAAGAGCCTTGCTCAGGGGCCCAACAGTGGCAGCCTGTTGGTGCTGGGATTTGAACTCAAGACCTTCTAGTTAAAAGTTCAACACCTTACTCACTGAGCTACCACTTCACTATTGCACAAGTGTCTGACATTATTTTGCCCAATGACTGCCTTCATAAATACATTTCCACATCCAAGCATGTATTTTTCAAAGATCCATTTAGATAGATAGATAGATAGATAGATAGATAGATAGATAGATAGATAGATAGATAGATAGATAGATAGATAGATAGATAGATAGAT
>JAAIIK010000075.1:278559-290542 GCA_014706435.1 Silurus glanis
GATAGATAGATAGATAGATAGATAGATAGATAGATAGATAGATAGATTTTTACAAATAAAAAAAAAAAACTAGCAGTATCCACAAACTTAGGCAATAAGGCATGCAATAAATACAAAAAAAAAAGAATGGATTTGGACTGTAACTGATATCAACAGTCTGCTACAATGGCTCAGGACCACAGTTTGCATTTAATCCTATATCACTGAACACCTTAACAATGATTGAACTGTAATTAATGGACATTCGTTGCCACCCAAATGAGGATGGGTTCCCTTTTGAGTCTGGTTCCTCTCAAGGTTTCTCACTCATTTCATTTCAGGGAGTTTTTCTATTCCACAGTCGCCACTGGCTCGCTGATTAGGGACAAACTTACATTCCTGAGGAACAAATTAACCGCTTTATTTTTGGAAAATAGCTACAATGTCCATTGTTAAAAGTGCTATACAAATAAAATGAATCAAATTGACAATTTTTTTAAACCAGGGCTTTTTCGTATTCAATACTGATACATAGTAACAGCTTTAGTTCTGTTCTACTAGAGATGCGCAGGACTTTTGATTTAGCTCTTTTTTGTATCCTCCCAGTCAAATTGTGGTCATGTAAAGCAAACATACGAGTGTTTCTTCACTTAGGTGACTAGACTCGTTCTTTATAATGTTAGCTAGTGGATTTTACATGAGTGCTTTAGCTACATTTGTACAATAGAGAACTGGCTTTGTTTGAATTCAGAAAGCGGACATTGTACAGCTCTAATTTAAAGTATATTTTTGTTTTTATTGTGTCAGAATCCTGACCGACTGTCAGTGGCTGATCTGCAAGAACAATATCCTGAGTAAGAGCTGCTATTTTTAATTGCCTAGCATTGTCTGTAGGCATTTTATTTGCTATGAAATTCATTTCAATTGTATAAAGATGCTATAATTTCATCATTCATTGTGATTGAATTTAGATTGGTGTTTGTTAACATTGCGACGACTTCAATTAGAATTATGCCTACGAATATCGCATGTAAAAGTATCTGAAATTGAGAACTGCATCTTACCAAAACCCTGTAAATCAGTCTCTGAATATATACTAAAGTGAATTAGTTGAATAAGTTCTTAGAATTCTTAGATTGGGTTCTTTCATTGAAGACAATGTCAGACTTACATCTTCTCCTCCTTCATCCTTGGAGTCCTGAGATGCTCCGAGTGCCTCAGCTCTCAGCCTGGGGAGATGAAGTAAGAGTCATTTATGGACTGTTGCACTTCAATTGGACAAAACAGAAACACAGCAAAAACAAATGTGAAAAGAAAAAAGGATTTGAAATGATGCATGTGCTTATAAAGGAGTTATTTTTGTCATTTTGCTTAAACCCTATATGGAGAAAAGTATATGGATACCTGATATTTCTAGCTATTTGTGCCTCCTCAAACTTTTACCACAAATCTGGAGGCACACACTTGTTTAGCATTGCCATTATAGTGGCCGTGAAATTCAATATTTTGGCTCTTTAACAACAAAACCATGACTTTTTCACAAACTATACTGAACAAAATTATATAACCCCATTTTTCATGAGCTGAACTCAAAGATCTAAGACTTTATTTCATGTACACAAAAGGCCTATTTCTCTCAAATATTTCTCAAATATGTCTCATACATTTTTTAGAGTGTCCTTTATTGTGGCCAGCTTAAGGCACACCTGTGTAATAATCATGCTGATTAGACAGAAGTGCTCACTAACACAGATTTAGACACATTTGTGAACAATATTTGAAAGAAATTGGCCTTTTGTGTACATAGAAAAAATCTATTATACACAGTTTCGGCAAATCTTATGTTAATCTTGAGCATATATATAGAGTAGTACTGCATCCTTCATATCTCCAAAGAGTCTCTAGGTTTTCTCTCTCTCATATCTCTCGCCGAGCTCCTGGAGGTATGCTGTGGGCGGAGCCTCTGGAGGACTATATACACAACACTGGTATCGCAAGTATAAATGCTTTAGGGTGATTCCTCCCATTCCAATATTGATGTATTTACCTTTTCATTTCCTCTTCCAGCTCTTTGACTCTGGTGTCCACTTTGATTTTGGCTTGTTTAACTGCCTCCAGCTCCTCCCTCAGGACCTCATGCTCTCCAGACAGCTCATCCACTTTAGCGATCAGGTCGTTCTTCACAATGTTCAGAGCATTCCTGAAGCAGAAGGGAGTGAGACGGTCAGTGTAAACAAAAAATAAATAAATAACAAGCACACAGCATGTACACACACACACACACACACACACACACACACACACACACACACACACATACACACACACACACACACACACACACACACACACACACACACACACTTCTTACTTGGTCTCCAGCAGTTGTTTGTTTTCCGTGAGAAGGTTCTCCACCTCTTTTCCCATCCCTGTGAGATACACATTATTACTTCTGGCCTCCAAATAAGCTTTAAGTCAGTGTGGTACTACAATTAGTTTAATTTTTTTTTTTGGTACCATTTAAATATATTTTATATAAGAAAAAAAAATTAAGGAAGTTTAGTTTTAGGAGTGCTACTATATGCAAAAAGCATGGTGACTCGATCAGTTAGGGAGGGACAAGTAGCACAAATACAATCCAACTCAGGAAAAGGCAATTCAACAAAATGCAACTTAAATGCGTGTGCTTTTATAATGAATAAAAATAAATTGAGAAAAAAAAATAAATAAAAAAACATATCAGAGAAATTCTAAATCGAACATTAATTTGAAAAGAAAATGTATATTGCCATTCCGAAGCAATGCTAAAGAAAGACGTCATAGCAGAATCGCTGCAGGAAATGACATCACAGCAGGGGGGGGGTTCAGCGTAACAGGTTCTCAGAATAGGGCACAAAAAACACAGACATGGAGGAATCAGCAGGGCCAGAGCCTTACCAAAGAAATCATCCCGCACTGAGAGAGCGCCGAAAAAGAGGCAAAGTGGGGCAGCAGGATATTGAAGGGGTGGGGGTTGGGGTGGGGGGAGTAAACAAGGAGTAAGAGTGAAATAAAAGAAGAGGAGTAGAAAATGGAAGACAAAAAGGGTGTCATGGTGCAAAGGAAACAGAAAAGAGGCACAAGTAAAGAAGTAAAAGAGATAGAAAGACAAAGAAGGAGAAAAAAAGGAAAGCGTCTGGTGAGATATATAGTTTCGGGTGAACGATTTACTGTACATACACATACTGTACATATGCATGGGCCAATACACACATGCACAAAATATTTTATATCCTTTTTTTTAACCTTGTCCAGGTGATCTTTCAGCAAAAATTAAGGTGCGTATTTATGTAGTCAGTTAAACCAAAGTGGTGGTACAAACAGTCAGACTGCCTGAACGATGCATTCTGTTTTCATATACTATGCAGACGTGTATGCAACATGGCTACCGCATGTCTCCTGAGGTTGTTTGCGCAATTTGCATACTTGTACTGTCATACAGCGTCACTGAGTTTTTATTCAGTTTCATTTGTACGTATAGTATATACCGAGCACTAAGTGTTTTTTTCCTATTACGGTTATCATTTGTGTTCTAAAAACCTCTCCTGTGTTTTTGGATCTTCCAAATTAGAAAGTACTTTTGAGTGTAATAGTCAGAATTTTAGCTTTAAGACAAAGCGCAACACAACAATCAGGACAAAAATGTGCATGAAGTCTCAAAACATTTTAAGATTTGACCTGAATATCTAACAAGTACAGTATGTTTTGGCTCTGTCTTTTTACTACCTAGTAAATATCACTTATTCCTCCAGATGGGAATAAGAAACCATGTAGGAGATTATAGAGTATCAATTCTGCAAATAAATCGATCTCTAATTCCTCTGCGATTTCTTCACACAGAGCAGTGATTTGATTAAGTTGGTGGATAGCTACATGTCTAACCAATTAATTTTGTAATCTATGTATATATATATATATATATATATATATATTATAATTTTCCCAGCCTGCCTACAAATCATATAAACAGCAGAATGAAAAAAAAAAAAAAAGTCTTAAAAAAAAAGAATTATATATACTTTTAATATAAAGTGGTATCCAGTCATTCATGTTATATAAATGTCTTGTCAGTCTTGCAAATGGACTTGTTTCAGGTCAGAACTGATGAAGTGAAGAAACATGACTGAAAATATGACATGTCTGAATAAATAATTCTGATCATACTGGTTCTGATCATCTTTGTTAGCTTTTAAAAATGCAGCAAAACATGAGCTACAGCTGAAGCTAATGTAGTCAAAACTTCCTTTCCCTGTTCACTCATCACACTGCAAATAATATCTCACTAAGCAAATTTATCTTTAATATTCAAATTTATACTGCTGTCAAACTGTATTGAATGTCTTTGGATGCGGTAGTATTACATTTTCCCTTCACTTGAACTACGAGGTGCAAACCTGAGCACCTCAGAAGATATGGTTTACATGGGTTAGAGTGGAAAATCATGAGTGGATTGCTATAGAGCTCTGACCTAAAAACCTATTGCACTCCATGGAGATAAACTGGAAACCTGCACTACACTCCTTACCTCACCTACATCAGTACCAGATTTGACTACATTTTTGTAGCTGAATGAGCATAAATCTCCACATGCACACTCCAAAATCTAGTGGAACATCTTCCCAAAACAGTGGAGGTTATTATAACGGGAAAAGGGGACTAAATGTGGAATGAGATGTTCAGAAAGCAAAAACAAATCTTATGGCCTGGTGTTCACAAGCTTTTGTCTCTATATTGATTTAATACAGTGTTGATTTCAAGCTTAAAATCCTTATATTGTATTCTTTTCTGTTCTATTTTATTAACATCCACCTCTAAACATTTGATTACATCACCATGCACATGCCAATGTTAAAAATATGTAATGAATAGTCATCTTTCACTCTCCTCCCAAAAAAAAAACACTGAACTTGTTTCACTTGGGGAAAAAAATGACATAAAAAACAAACTGGTATTAAAATGAAATTCTATTGTATTCATATTCAAAGTGAACGAAAATAAAAGAGTAGCTAAATGAAACAATATTAAAAATAATAAAATGCTCAGTGATGAGATACACACCTGAGAATTCCCCTAGGGGTATGGCCAGGAGAAGCACACACAGGAAGGAAGCAAAGAGAGGGGTCAAGGGTCAGTGAGTGAGGTGGCCGATCATATCAAAGCACCACCTTCATACTGAGATAAACAAATCAAACTCTGCCTTTACAGTAAACTACAAAAAAACAAACAAAAGGAAAACGAAACCCATTTTAAGATAAACAGAGCAAACATTTTTCCTTCAAGCCAAACATACTCCAAATAAAAGCTTTCCCCCTTTCACAATGAGTTTTGATGGTTGGGGTGCTGCAGCCATGGGGCAAGCGTGATATCCCAGCGGCCTTTTTTAGCAGTGTAGCTGTCGTACAAAAAGGTCATGCAGGTCAATGTGCAACAATCACTCGCTTAGCTACAATGCTATTTTAAAAGCAATGAGAAAAATCATAAATACAGCCCATGAACAAAATCATACGCCTGCATTCATAAGCTACGAATCAACAGTACAGTAAATATAAAAGCTCTCAGGACTGTCATGACACTAGAGCTTACCGAGCAGCTCTGCTCCGGCATCCACGTCGCCAATGATGTCCGATTTGGCGTCTTTGATCTCGTGGTACAGCGAGTCGGTGTTGATACCGAACGCCTCGTTCACTATGCCTTGAGACGGACTAAAAAAAAGACACAGAATCTCAGTAAAGAAGCAAAAGATTAATTATATTTGGAAGATGCAGCTCTACCTCTGCCATGTTAATCTTTATTCTATGTGACTCTCAGGACACGCCTCGGTTTTCATAGTGTTGTGATACGTAGCAGAAGTGGTGCTGAGAGAACGCACTTGAGAAACAGTTCAAATCAATCTAGATATTCTTCACAAATAAATCCTAAAAGTATGGTGCATTGTTCACAAATTATTGGTCAATTTCTAAATAATAAAAGTAAAGCGCATCTACTAATAATTATATATATAACTACACAGGAAGCTACTTATTTAAAGCAACTTTTTAGAGATTCATGTAATAAATGCATTTAGGATTATTAATACAATATAGCAGACTCATGCTAAATGTTAAACACTATATCATTATATTGCTATTTTTATTTTTTACTATGTTTGTAAATTGACATGTATTAGACAGCAAAGAGGGGAAAACCTGTGGCCTGCAGAAATATTGAATAATAGATCTGAATAAATGGACAGTTAAGAAAAATATATATACATAAAAGTATAAATTCTGTTCCATTAGAATTCAAATCATTTTTAGAAGATTTTATTTGCCCGTCGATCAACACGCACTGAAACACTATTTGTTAAGAATGTGTCATATATTGTACATATGCATTTTGCTAATTTTAATAATAATTAAGCGGCTGCAAGAAAACTGCTTTGGTGCCAAGTATAAAATAAAAACACTCTTTAAATGTAAATAATATAATAATAAAATAATAATAAAATAATATGGTTTATTTTCAGGAAAGATCAAAAACTAAAGGTGCAATTCTATATTTTCATTATATAGAATATTTCTATATGCCGTGCTGTTTGTAAAAAGTGTATATTAAAATTCAAACTCTATACTAACACTAAATAATCTTTCATCGCATGTTGGGTTGCAATGATCCGCTATATCTCTCAGATGACCTCCTCTGCAATAACACTAAGCCTTAAACTCTGTATACAAGGCATTTAATTAGACAATTGTCCTCTCACAAACTAAAAAAAAGAAACTGGTAGACCTGTGTCTATTATGCTAGATGATTGATTGCCATATATTGGAATATAACGCCAATTTGTTGAAAACATTTCCAAGTTTGGCTTTAGAGAAACTTACATATGTAGTGAAGAAGAGAGTGTCAAACTTTTACAACATCTTGTAGTATTAGGAATTTGTTCAAAATGGTGAAGTTGAAGAGGCTTTTGGGGGGAGGGGGATTACGAGATAATATGTGCGATAGAATACACACCATTCACTGCTTTAAAGGAATTTTTTTTTTTGATATGTTTGTGTGTTATGTTTTTTTTTTTTTTTTTTTTTTTTTTTTTCTTCATTTTATTGTGTCCATTACATGTCCAATTAGTAAAATGTTTTGCATATATAGACATGTACAGTGTCCTAAATGCATAAAACCAGTGAATAATCTTGCGAAACTGTAAATACTCTGCAGGACACTTAAGTTTTCACACCTGTTCCCGCCGCCATAGATACGAGGATCCATACACATATCTAACTCGGGGGTTGAATCGATGATTTCCTGAAACTCAGACCACTCGTCACTGCTTCCCATACCTGCGTATACAGTACACACATATGCCGTGTGGGTTATCACAGAGTACTGGCCTTTATTTTCAAAAGCACATTTAAGGAATTTGCATTCTTTAAATCGATTTGCATATGAAATGTAATTATTTTGGCTTACTGAGGCTATGGGGTGTAGTATTGAGAAGAACTGCGCAAAGCATTTTGTATTGTACACAACTAGAATGATATTATAATTATAGTATATGTGATTTCAGCTCATTCCTCTCTCTCTCTCTCTCTCTCTCTCTCTCTCTCTCTCTCTCTCTATATCTATCTATCTCTTTCTCACCAATGCTGACATTCCTGGTTTCCTGTGAGACCTGAACTTCCATATTCCTGCTGAGCCTCTTAGCGTTTTTGCGGCTCCGACCCCGGCACACGTCAAACTCTCCAGAGGGAACCATCGCCTCATTGAGAGGGGTAACTGTTGCCGAGGGAACAGATGAGGTTGGAGTGTTGGATTTGCTTCCTGTGCTGCTGGGTGTGGCCACAACTGAATCAGACTCTGAGCCATCCTCCTTTGTTTGGGGGCAGAATCAAAAACACACACATTAGAGCACGAATACACAGAAATCATCAGAATTGTTTGAACATTGCACTTATATTTTTGAATGGTCTTAATTACAATTAAACACACAAACGCACAAAATTCACATAGGATGGAAACACTTTGATGCAATATGTCCATTAAAGCACCATCAAAGTCACAAAGAAGCAACAAGCAATGCTCAGTCATGTGCCCAAGGAGTCACATGGTGAAGCGATTTGTTAATTTTTGTTCTGGCATTTTAACAATACTAGAGCCTGGGTTTCGCTGTTGCTGACACGTTCACACAGAGAAAAATCAAGCGTCTCCCCGTTATAACTTGCACTATTTCCAATAAACTACAAAAACGATGAAGGTTGGGGAACACATTATATTATATACACTACAGATAAAATCTGACAATAAATCGTTACATATAAAAAAAAAATAATAAATTGAAAGCAGAATTGTTCATCAAGGGCCACAGTGTAAATGCAGCCATCTTTGAGGTTCTAATCTGGACCCAGTGATGTCATATGGTCTAAATCCTGGAATTGAAGTCTGAAGTAAGTCAGGATTTGCTTAACTTTAGACCTATTTTCTTTGTTTATGACTGAGTTTATGGGAGTTGTTCAGTGTAGTTATTGTAAAGTTGTTGTCCCCAGCACTTTTTTTCCCCCCAATTTGTTCCCACTCATCAGCTAGCTCTCCCCTTTCAAATCACAGCTACTGGATATGTATTTGGTATCCTGGCGGTAATATTATCCAAATTTAGCATGTGTAATCTACTATAGTTTGTATCATCTGGCAATGGAAAAACTATTATCACGTGTATTTTTATTATATTTTTATATTTGTCCATCTCCCCAGGATCTCTCTTTTTTCTTAAAAAACATGTTTTCTTAAAGGTCTCCCTTCCCGGCCTTTCCGTTTCTTTTTGCACAAATGCTTTTATCGGCAAGCAGTAGGTGACAACCTAAAATCATCATTCATCGAGGTGTAAATACAAACCTTTGCAGCGAAAGATAACAAAATTATGTTATATGCTTTGATGGACTACAAAGATAACTAAAACAATTCATAATTAAGGATCCCTGCATGCCTGCTGGCATCCAGTATGACAAGCGCATATTTGACAGAACTTGTCTTCCAGGGACACAAGCAAGTGAAAGGGAGTAAGGGGACGGTAAAGGCACAATGGTGATGTCACTATGATGACTCCTTGTCCAGCTGCGGCACAAGAAGGTACCCTATCTGTCGCACCTGGAAGCCAGGGGCGTAGACGGCTCGACCCAGATCACTGGCATGCCAGGCGTCTGTCGACGTCGTCCTAGCCCCCCCGTGACCCCCACGTACCATAGCATCCCCGGTGGGAAAGAGACTCAACGAAGGAGGTCGCTCCGCTTTACTACAGAAAAAGAGAGAAAGAGACAGAGGCAGGCAATGAGAAATGTGGCATATACCCACACAGAAAGGGCTTAAAAGAAAAATCCACCCTAAATCTTCAGTTCTTCAGAATCATTTTCAGTTCTGGAACGAAATTCTGCTCGAAACTTGTTTCATCAACATGTTTTTCTGCTATTACTTTTATTAATAGCTATGCTACCCATTTGCTATTTGACTACCTGCTTTCAGTAGTAGTGTAAGGGATTTTTCTCTGATTATCCTATTTGTTTAGTCTGTTCAGGTCCCTCACTTATGTGTCTGTCCACACTGTTTAAGCAGTTCAGCTTCCAAATCTACAAAGTTCATCCTAATTCTCCAATCAAAACATTGTGCTTGTCATCTCGCAGATCCATAATGAGCCGAGTCCAGTCTTTGCCATAACTTGGATATCTCATTAACCCTGTAAACAAAACCTGTAAAAAAAAACTCACTGAAACCTAACCATTATGCTTGTGATCACTCATTGTAACTGCACTTGTAACAGATATATATATTTCAATATTTTCTAATTTAGGGTGGACTTTTCCAAAGTCAAAAGCGCAGTAAAAGAATCAGCCAATAACTAAGCTCGATTCATGTGAACGCACACAAAGGAGAAAGAGGTACAGTTTTTTCGGTGTCTAACTGGGGTCACTCAATCAGGAGGGATTCATCTCCATTTACAGTGAGTACAATTAGAGCTGGGGTAGAAACAGAGAGTGAGGCAGACAGGATTGTGGGGGAATTTTTACCTTTTCCTCCGGGTGTTGCGTTGACTGAGGAGACAAATAAGGCAGTTCACACATACACACACACACACACAGACAGAGAGAGAGTGAGAAGGAAAGAGAGAAAGAGAGAGAAAGCGGCACAACGAGAAAGATGCGAATTAGAGTTCAGAACACAGAGGCGCAAACAGACACACGCATGACCTTTTCGCAGGACATGGTACATATAACAAAATGTAACACAGCACACATGATGCAAATAATACAGAGCATGGACAATGAGTTATATTAATCAAATGTTTACACTCTGAAAGATCAAATCTATTCACCGTTTGTGCAGAAGAACCCAGATGCAAAAGATACAGTACCGCATGAATATGTATGGTTGGAAGTCTTGTCTGAACAAGAACTAAAGCATGATCTAATAATTGTGTCCTAAGAGCGTTTGCAGGTTTATTATAAAGGTCACTTTTAATGTTAGCTAGCTATCATAACCGATAGCTAGCTAACATAAATTATAATCATAAAATACCATAACTGATAACTAGCTAACATTTTTAACGATAAGAAGATACCATAACTGCTAGCTAGCTTCTTCTTATTTCGGCTTCTCCCATTAGGGGTCGCCACAGCGGACCCATCTCCATACCCCCCTGTCCTCTACATCTGCCTCTTTCAAAACTACTACCTGCCCTTCCCTCACCACATCCATAAACCTCCTCCTTGGCCTTCCTCTTTTCCTCCTTCCTGGCAGCTCCATCCTCAGCATTCTTCTACTGATATACCCCATGTCCCTCCTCTGCACATGTCCAAACCATCTCAATCTAGTCTTCCTCACCTTGTCTCCAAAACGTCCTACATGCGTGGTCCCTCTAATAAACCCGTTTCTAATCCTGTCCATCATCGTCACTCCCAATGAAAATCTCAACATCTTCAGCTCTGCTACGTCAAGTTCCACCTCCTGTCTTTTACTCAATGCCACTGTCTCTAAACCATACAACATCGCAGGTCTCACCACAGTCCTATAAACTTTCCCTTTCACTCTTGCAGATACCCTACTATCACAAATCACTCCTGTTACTCTTCTCCACCCACTCCACCATGCCTGTGCTCTTTTCTTTACAAACACACTCTCCATTACTTTGCACTGTTGACCCCAGGGGCCTAAACTCCTCCACCTTCACCACCTCTTCTCTCTACAACCGCACCACTCCACTGCCCTCCCTCTCATTTATGCACATGTACTCTGTCTTACTCCTAATGACTTTAATTCCCCTTCTCTCCAGCGCGTACCTCCACCTGTAAAGGCTCTTCTCAACCTGCTCCCTACTCTCACCACAAATCACAATATCATTCGCAAACATCATGGTCCATGCAAACACTCCTGTCTGACCTCGTCCGTCAACATGTCCATTACCACTGCAAACAGGAAAGGGCTCAGAGCTGATCCTTGATGCAATCCAACCTCCACCTTAAACCAGTCTGTCGTTCCTACTGCACACTTCCCTGCTGTCACAATGTCCTCATACATGTCCTGCACCACCCTCACATACTTCTCTGCCACACCTGACGTCCTCATACAATACCACAACTCCTCTCTCGGCACCCTGTACGCTTTCTCTAAATCCACAAACACACAATGTAACTGCTTCTGACCTTCTCTATACTCCCCCATCAACATTCTCAAAGCAAATATTGCATCTGTAGTGCTCTTCCTTGGGCATGAAACCATACTGTTGCTCACAGCCTGGCTTCCACAACTCTTTTTTCTCATAACTTCATGGTGTGACTGATTAACTTTATTCCCCTGTATTTACTGCAGGTCTGCACATCTCCCTTATTCTTAAAAAACAACGGTACCAGCGGTTACCAACGGTATCAACGGTTCTTAAAAAACAACGGTGTCTATTCTCTATTCCTCAGGCATCCTCTCACCTTCCAAAATCTTGTTAAAC
>JAAIIK010000075.1:297203-307207 GCA_014706435.1 Silurus glanis
ACACACACACACACACACACACACACACACACACACACACACACACAAACACCTTATTATTCAGTTACTGAGCTTTAAGCGTAGTATATATAATTATACTTAATAGTGTGAGTTATTCAACAATACAAAAAGCTGTGAATAAAAAAATTAAAAAAAAAGACCTTTACATTGAACTCCGATCTTGAGATTACTCTATTATAGTTATGCTTGAGTTGAATATTCTTCCTGAAATTTCTATTTGGTCTAATTGTGAATTGTCATGAGGAAAATCATTTATGAATAAAGGTCATGATGGTCCTCTAAAAATTACGCACTATAACTATAAGTAAAAACACTTCAACATATTCAAACTTCAAGTTTTTGTTCATCAAATAAGTTTTACGGTGTGTTGGTTTTAGATACAACATACACTACCATGAGTGTTAGTTGTTGCTATAAAAATGAAAACTTATAAAAAAATTTTTTTTAAAAAGCCAATTAATATAAACCAGCTATTTGCTGTCGGAGCTGCTGTTATAGAAGATGAATCAGCACTTTTGTATTAATTAGAATGGTGTGTATGTAGAAGCTATTTTATAAATGTACTTAATGTATGCACAGATTTTAACAGGTTTGTTAAGACTTCTGACATGCTTATAATCTCTAGATTTTAGAATGTCTGCTGATCAGGTGAAGTAACAAGGCAATACATAGAAACACAAACACAAACTTTATGGCTGAATGTGTTTTAAACCTAACCTTGAATGAATTTGTGCTCATTTAGCTACAAAAGCATTACTGAGTGTAGGCACTAGTGTTGGGTGAGGATCTCTGGTGTGCAGCTGCTCTTTGGGTTCGGTTGGGTTGAAGTCAGTCCATATCTTCATGGAGCTCGATGGATGATAAAGAGTGAATCGGCTAAATTCAACCAATAGGTAATAACATTCTAGTTTCCGCAGTTGTGACTAGATTTACTCTTCCAGTCTCATGTGGATGCCCTAACGTTTTTTGCACCTTCCTGAACAATTCACATCTATATAGATTTGTACCTAAGAAATCAAAATGGTCATGTTCACCAATTTGCATTGGTGCAAGGCATAAAAGTTAACGATGTGATGCATCCATTTTAGAAAGTGTGCATCGGATACAAGTCAGCATTTGTATGACAATGCATTGTTTTAACATATTTGCATTGGTAAAAATGAAAATAATAATAATAATAAATTTTGAACAATAATTTATACAGTATGTAGATTGATTTTAGCGAGGAGAACTGTTTCTCAAGTGCGTTCTCTCAGCACCACTGCTGCTACCTGAATGACGTATCGCAACACAACGAACACTGAGTCGTGCCCTGAGAGTCACACAGAATAAAGATTAACATGGCAGAGGTAGAGCTGCATCTTCCTGAAGGCAGAACAGGAAATGCGTCTGGTTTAATGTACCGTAATTTCCGGACTATAAAGCGCACCCATATATAAGCCACACCCACTGAATTTTACAAATATTTTTATTTTTAACATAAATAAGCCGCACCTGTCTATAAGCCGCAGGTGTCTACACTAATGTACTTTACACAGGCTTTAACGAAAGACACGTTACACACGGTGTAACGGGTGAAATATGTTGCGCTGCCTTTAGGAGCATAGCGGTATTTTCGAAATAGCATGCCACTGCATTTTTCCGGTATTACTGCGTGTGTTCAAGACGAGGATTATGTCCTTATTATTTTCTGATGCTCATTTCTAAGTTTCTTTGACTAACCCGTAACGCTGTTGCCAAAAAAATAAAAAAGCATGAGTTTTGGAAACCTGTCTGTGCTTATATGATTTCTGTTGCAACTGGAGTTAGCGAGCTATCCCTTCACCCTGACTCAACGCGTTACAACGGCTTGTATCTAAACAGTAGCCGACCAAGAAAGTCATTGTTCACTGTCTTCCTCCTTCCTTTCACAACTATTTCTCTTGGGAGTTTATCTTTTGGCATCGTCGTGCGTTTAAAAATCACCCGATGGAAGTTTTTTCTCCCGAAGCCGTGCAGCTCAGAAAACAGGTGAGGTGCGTTTTTTCGTTTCCGTTCGGAAATTTCATTGGTCTAATGTTATGGGGGTCAGTTTTTTGGCTTGAAGTTTGTGAAACCGGGAAAAACCCAGGAAAAATCCATAAATTAGCAGCTTCGTTGTTTAAGCCGCGGGGTTCAAAACGTGGGAAAAAAGTAGCGGCTTATAGTCCGGAAAATACGGTAATCTTTTTTTTGATAGGGCCATGTGTTAGAAGTCAGAAGGCACTTAAGTAAATGTATTTAGCAGTGGAGGCTGCTTCATATGTATCTTTAATTTAGTGCCTCTTGTTTGTCTATGCTTCGAGATGCGAATCCCATCTGCCTCAGTTATGAAGATCCACATCCGTACTTCGAAATGTTTGCATACTGCATACTGTATACCAATTGCATATTGTTATTATTCATCCAATTCCAATGGTGTCACCCAGAAGAGTTTCACTTTCGACACTTGTGTTTCTCAAGCTTTCTTTCTCCTTCTCCACTGTTTCCTCTCGCTTGCTTACTACAGCTCTAGATCACAAAGATGTTTTGTGACTTCTCATGAATACACATACATCATCAAATTCTATTTCTTGTCCAATATTAGAAAAATAATAACTTGATTAGGAATATAATATCACACTAATCAATGTATGGTAGTGTTTAAAAGATCAGTCTGGTGTACACGGCAGAAGCCGTCCTCATTGTATCCAAAATGGACTGCTGTCATATTCCTGCAGGAGAAGAAACTAGATAATCCTGTCTACTCTCTAACCCTCCACTCCTCTCTGCATTCTTGCCTGTCTCTTTCCTCCTGCCTCTCCATCCCTTCCCCCATCTATGTTATTTCCTTCTTTCTCATAATAAGAGAATCAGGTTACAGCGCCAGTCTTTTGCTGTGGGTTATTGATTACTCGTAATCACCTTCCCCACCCTTCCTCCGCTCACTGATGTCCTCTACAGACAATACACAACATTGAACAATGAGATATTAAAACAATCCTGTGTTTATTTAGCTATACTAATTATGTCTTTTATCATTTTGCTTTTGGGAGGAAAAACCTGTACTCCCAGTGATCCACTGAACCCATTAATACTAAATAAACCACCAAAAGAACACCGTTCTCATCTGTATACTCCAGACCCAGCAGCCCTACATCCTCCTGTAAGAGCAAATCCAACCAATTATAATTCTACAGGATTCTATAAATAACCAACATTCGCCATATTCACAGAAAAGCCTCGTTTTTGCTACGCTTGTCCTTAAGGCTGTTGAGCATGGCAGATATAAGCAAAAAAGAAAATAGAGAAAAATAATTTTATATATATATATATATATATATAATAATAAATATATATATATATATATATATATATATATATATATTAGCGATGTGATGCATCCTTTTTAACATATTTTATTGGTAATAACCGGTTTATTGATATATAATTATTATTAAATGTGCTATACTTTTTTTTTTAGAAAGCGAGCAATAATTTGTGACCAATATTTTACATGTAGGTTGATTACCTATAACATAAACATAAACTGTTTCTCAAGTGCGTTCTCTCAGCACCACTGCTGCTACGTGAATGTGACGTATCACAAAACTACGAAAACCGTGTCCTGAGAGTCACATACAATAAAGATTAACTCATCTATATTGTATGGCAAAGGTATACAATACAACCTACATGGCAGAGGTAGAGCTGCATCTTCCCAGAGACAGAACAAGAAAAGAACGTCTGGTTTTATTTAATCTTTTTTCAGGGTTTTTTTTTTTTTGCACTTCAAAGGCCTGTTTGTGAAAGGGCCATGAGTTCGATTTTTTTCCACTGCATTGCATTGAATCGCATTGTGTTGAATCAACTCGAAATCGACTCGCACTGCATATTAATAGAAGTAAACTGTATCGGTAGCTGCTTTATATGTATCTTTAATGTGCATATCCTTAAAATATAGCTTATAGAAACCAGTATCACAATATTGACCTTTGTGATGATACACTTCCAATCAAACAATTTGCACAGACTAGATCAAATATACCATATGTTAACTGTCAATGTCTTAAAGACATTGGTTTGAATTACACTGCTACAAGGTTGGCTCAAGGTCGTATCTGTTTCTAAGCCATTATTCCTCCATTAAATCATCATTAATATTAATGCGCTCATTCCAATTTGTTCTTCTTAGGTGAATATGTACTGCCCCACATAACAAGACTTTAAGTGTAGAATTTTTAATATGATGAGTAGAAGTCTTCAGTGTCAATGCTTTGTAAGATGCTAAAGAATCCTCAAAACAGAGGACTAACATGACAGGAATCACTTATTTTTGTTTTATCATCTAAAGAAAGAAGAAATCCTGGTGAGAGAACAGCTGCTTAAAGCTAATATAAGGTAATGTAAGATAATTATGATCCGTGTTTATATAAAGAATTTAAAGAAGTAATTTGTTTTTGACATTACATTTATCTATAAATGGATATAAAGTGTGTGCAATTATAATTAATGACAGAAAAGTTGTCACCGTAACCAAACTGCTGTGATAAAAGTGCAAAAAACATGTTGGAATGTGCTGTTATCTGGAAAAAACATTCGACTATGGAGTGGCAATTGTAACTCGTTGATTACTTTCCTATTCCAGCAGGCCCTATTGTGTTTTAAATCATATCGGTGAACCTTTTTTGCAGCTTGACTGTTTTTCTGGTATAAGAATCAGCAATCACAAGTGCTTTAGCAAAGCACTTTAACTACAGACCTTTTAAGTGAAGTATATATATATTTTTTTTATCATCAGTATTCACAAAAACTTCTACACTGATATATTCATTTATTCTCTTTTGGTTACATTCAGAATAGATGTTTCCCATCTTTTTAGAGTTCACACCTTTAGTCGATATTAGTACCATGATGAGTACCAGTGCAAATACTTCACACTAATTATAGTGAGTAATCTATTCACTCATGATCATCAATTATTAAAAGACGACCGCTGTCACCTTTCAGCCATGTTATTTGCTTGTTATGTAGATCTTTGTAAATGACTGGATTTTTAATGGTTTCAGCTGTGCTTTATTGTCAGTAGATCAAAAAAAGATCTTCAGTGAATTCTCGATCATTTCAATCATTTATCACCTCTGAGTAATCATCCTTTACTGCAGTATTCCCCAACCTTTTTTACGCCACGGACTGATTTAAATGTCAGACAATATTTTCACGGACCGGCCTTTAAGGTGTGGCGGATAAATACAACAAAATAAAATGATACGACCGCCATAATTGGTATTTTCTACATATAATAATAAACGTAAATCCACTGTGTTGTTTTTTGTTCATTTTGCTAGCTTGGGGGGTTTGAATTTAGTGGTAATGTATTATGTGTTAGCGGCCGGAGCAGCCCCTTTAAAAAGGTAGCGGATGGAGGTAAGACATGTGACCGAGGCATCATGACATGCATCGAAAGTGAGTCATAGACAGATGCGGTGGAGAGAATCCGGTAATTTTCTAAAATAAAACATCGTTCAGAATCAGATAATAAGTATGTATTCTTTCTGTGCGGCCCATTACCAATTGACCCATGGACCGGTGCCGGTCCACGGCTCGGGGGTTGGGGACCACTGCTTTACTGCACAGGTGATATTTAATTCTCAGTACACTCAAAAATCTGCCCAGTCAGCAGTGACTCATAAGTTAAGCCTCTGGGCTACTAAAATGAAGGGTTCGAACCCCAGCACCACAAAAGTGCCACTGTTGGGCCCTCTTCACTTTCTCTTTCCCGGGGGCACCATATACTGGCTGACCCCAACAACTTAACAAGCTGGGTTGTGCAGAGAAAAGAATTTCACTGTAATTCACTGTGTTCATTTTCTTCCTTGTGATATCTCCAACAACTTTCTAGTTGTTATAGTCTGGGGCACTGGGTGTGATGCAGTGGTAACATATGGAGGAGTTCTTGGCAGTGCCAGTGTTCTGTGATAACACTGCAGAGGCTTTGTGTGAGGGTTTTAAAGCTGTTCGGTTTTTTTTTTTTTTTCTGCAGCTGCTTGGTCAGTGTGGCAGTGCCTGTTTTAGCGGCAGATGCACACAATGACGACATGGTTAGAGTCTGGAGAGGGAATGTAGAGTAATGTGTGAAAGAGAGAAAAAAAAAGATCTAATAGCTGTTTTAAAGGGAGTAGAGTAACATTTGTCTGGGAGTTGACCCAAAAAAAAATTGTGAAATTTCATTAACGCAGAACAGTCAGCTGAATGAAATTCAAGCACTAGCATTATTATAGTTGCAATTGTAATGTAAAGCGTTCAATATTTATCTACACTCTATGCCTATCTATACTCATTATTCCATAATGACAAAAGCAAACACCAGATTTGTTTTGTCAACATCGATGTATCTCAGGTGCATTTCATTTCAACACTTTGATTGAAGTCTATCTGTGGCAAATTGACCTGATTGGAAAGGCACACACCTGTCTACAAAGTCTAACCATATAAAAATCAGAGCGAAAGCCCACTTGGAATTTGCAAACAATATTCAAATTCCAAGCAGGACTTCATGCTTGGACAGAGGAGAGGTTTCCGTTTAGCACTCTGCCACATAACCCAGATTGGTGGAATGTTGCTGTGATGCATGACCTTCTACAAGTTTCAATATCTGGAGCTCAAACAGAGCAGGCATCCTGTTCTTGATCTGGTTGTTCCAATCATATTTGTGAAAAGTCCCAATCTTCTTTCATTTCAGAATTATAGAAACTACTATGTGCTGTCGGACACCTTCGGCGCGGGAGAAAATTTCTGGAACCTTCCCCAGATCTTTGCCTAAACACAATCCTGTTTCTAAACAATGCAGGTAGTTCATTTTAACCTAATGCTTGGTTTATGCTCTTAACTGTATTTCTCAGTTACTCAAATAGCTTGCAGTCTTTTATGAAACTGTCTGTCATATATTAAGACAAATAACAGAAACTACACAAACAGAGGGTAGATTTAAAAAACCCTGCCTACTGTAGTTGATCATTTATAGCCTCACAAGATATATATACAAGGCTTGATTTTCAGTCTGTCCTCTAAAACTCCCAAAGAGACTTTTACCAGCAAATCGATGCTGCAGTTCTTGACATACAACTTAGAAAAAAAACAATTTTCTTTGGCAAAATGTGTTCACATTTAAACTGGTTTAGAGTTATGAAATCAGCTGGAGTTGCTCAGGGGATTTCAAGAAGTGCATTCTGATATATTAGAGCATTCTATGTCTGTGTTTAAAATGAGAATTGTGTCATTCTTGTGTTCGTAATTGTGCTTTTATGCCAGTAAAAATTGTGCTTCCTCCGAGATCATTTTGCTTGGGCAAGATAAACCTTAACTACTCCAGTTACAGCAGAATTGCAGTAAGAAAACAACTTTTAATAAATTCAAATAGTTAGGAAGCATATCAATTTTTGAAATTTTCATTCTGTTTTTGGTTAATTCAAATAGTTTGGAAGAAAAATCTTGTCTATTCTGTTTTTTTTTTTTTTTTTACACCACTTTCTTCTTCTTTTTCTTCTTTCGGCTTCTCCCATTAGGGGTCGCCACAGCGGCTCATCCGTCTCCATACCCCCCTCCTGTCCTCTACATCTCCCTCTTTCACGCCAACTACCTGCATATCTTCCCTCACCACATCCATAAACCTCCTCCTTGGTCTTCCTCCTTTCCTCCTTCCTGGTGGCTTCATCCTCAGCATTCTCCTACCGATATACCCCATGTCCCTCCTCTGAACTTTTCAAATGTATTAAATCAGCCAAATCATGTCTGGCGTTCATCGCACTGGAGCGATGCAGCAAATAATGTGAACATACAATCTCATAAAGACCAATTCCCACCCTACAAACAGCATGTCGTGCACCCTGACTCAAATCACCTGAAGTTTTAAGTGTATGATAAACGTAGAAGCAGAACTGCTGCAAAATATGATGGAACCTTCTGGAAATTAGGATGGCCTTATGGATTTGTGCTATTTACAGAATTGTATGTATGAAAACATCGTTTTTGTGCCAAATATACTACGAATTTGGTACTCTGCATTCTGGTAACTAGTAGGCATGACGTTGTTGGAGGCAGGAATGACTTAATGGTTAAGCAAGCGATCATAAGGTTGTGTGATCAAATTCGTGGACTAGCAGAGAACCATTATTCCTTAACTCTAAACTGCTTGGGTTGCATCTTGTCACTGGTTCTTTCTTCAATGAATAGATAGAATAGAAATAGATAGAAATAGATATTCATGAATAGAATGAATAGATACTAAGCTCCAGAAATCAGGGTTCGTCAACTATATCTTGGGGGATCTTACGTGTCACTGATAGGAGTGCAGCGTTTTTTGTTTTTGTTTTGTTTTTTTTGATAGAAGGTGGACGTGGTGTATTACAAATTTCTCTATACTCCTATGAAAAGGATCTGAAAGACTATTATTATGACTAGATTATGTTTTAAAATAATATAAACGGTGTACTATATTCATATTACCATGAAATAGATACACCGCAAAGTGCAAAAGGTTTGAGTGACAAGGCAAGGTGCGGTGTAATTCACATATATATATATATATATATATATATATATATATATATATATATATATATAATTATTATTATAATTTTTTAAGAGTTTGCTGTTTTAAATCGATTTTTCCTCCCATATCATCCCATACTTCATTCAGGTCCACACCGATCATAGCCTCTGACTCAGACATTTGTGAACTGGTCTTTGAAATCAGATTCTTTCTTTCTCTTTGCTGCTGTTACATTGTGCTGTTTGTGTGTGAGAGAGACACGCCAGGGCCCCGCGCATGCGCCCTCACCTCCTCGGCCTGCTTGCGCAGCGCCTTCTCCCGCTCGTACTGCGTGATGAGCTGCTCGTTATCCTCTTTGAGCAGCTCGAGCTCCACCTCGTGCTCCTGGTTCTCGGTGAGCACCGCGTCCAGGTTCTCGAGCACGTTCACCACGAGCGGCATGAGCTCCTTCACGACCTCCTCGTCGTAGCTGTGGATGAGGCGCTCGAACTCGCGGTAGATGCCGCTGGCCAGGCCGGAGACGCGCTCCGACATCACGGACACGGAGCCGTAGTCGTCCTGGTAGACCACCTCGTCCAGCGGGAGCTCCATCATCTTGGCGGTGTTGATTTTTTTTTGTTTTGTTTGTTTTAACGTAAGTAAGTAAATAAATAAATAAATCCACAAACTCGGGTGTTTATGTTGTGTGGGTTTTTTTTTTTTTTTTTTTTTGGGGGGGGTGGGTGGGGGGGGGGGGGGGGGGGGTGGGGGAAGGGGGGTTTAATTTAAAGGGGTGTCCTCAGGTGCACGCGCTGCCCCGTTATTCCATGATGTGATGATGATTATGATGATGATGCTGGATGATGATGATGGTGCGCCGCGGTGTCTCGATGTCCCCCCCGGTGTCTGGGCCGTGCAGATCTGTTTGTTTAGCTTGTGGAGGCCCCTCACTCGGAGACGCTAAAACCTCGCCCCGTTCATCAGATCGGACGCGTCAGCAGCGGAAAGCTCGAGCCACGGTTCGGTTGCCGTCCCATTCCATCACCACAGTGCGCGCGCGGGCGGGCGGAATCCGTCACATCACGCGCACAAACCCTCCGCGGCGCTGCACCTGCCTCTGCGCGGCCATGACTGCGCCGAAAACCCACACACACACACACACACACACACACGAAAAAAAAAACACTAAAGAAAAAATATGGAGCTGAATAAATCAAGAGCTCCAGGAGGATGTCACCTGCCCTCTGTTCGGTCTCCGGGTGCGGTGTCTATAACGCGTAGCGCCACATTTCAGGCGGATCTTCTTTTTGCGCCATCCACGGTCGGTGCTGTGGGTTTGACCGTGGGGCGGTGATGCCGTTTCCCATTCGCTCTCTCCGGGTAACTGGGAGAGTCGCGTGCGAGCTGCACGGAGGAGGAGAGTGTGTGTGTGTGTGTGTGTGTGTGTGTGTGTGTG
>JAAIIK010000075.1:307307-330877 GCA_014706435.1 Silurus glanis
GGGGGGGGGGGGGGGGGGGGGGGGGGGGGGGGGGTTGACGTCACGACGCGGGTGGTGCCACCGCTCGTGCGGCGGTGACGTTATTATAGACGTCTATTTCCAAGTAGAAAAGGGAAATAAATATTAAAAATATTTTTTGGCAGCAATATGTCGCATTTATGTTTTTTTTTATTATTGCAAATTATTAGCTTAAATATTTCATTTTTAATAAATCTCACAATTATTATCCCAAAATAGATATGTAGATAGACTGAGAGACGACATGGTAGGCGTGTAACGGTGCAACGGTACACACAATTCACGGTTCGGTACCTCGGTTTTGAAGTCACGGTTCGGTTCAATATCGGTACGGTTAGGAGGAAGAAAAGCAAAAAAATACAAATCAAATTGCTTGTTTTTTTTTTATTTTAATTATTATTTATTATTAACGCAGATTTTTTTTTTTTTTTTTACTATTAACATTTATACAGTTTACATTTTTAAAACAATTTGAAATAAAATACCTGCTTAGTTATATTATATAAATTATAAATTAGTTATAAATTATATAAAATAATACTTTTTAAAAATAAAATAAAATACTTTTTTATTTTATGAAATTGAGAGATCAACCAAATTGCCATAAATTAAACCGATTAAATAAATAGAAAAATTAAATAGTTTACATCGGTTAGACTGCATTTGGATAATACAGATTTATATGTTTATATGTCTATGTTTTACATTTAATATTTAATTTTCTAAAAATAGAATCTACTTAACTGAGCTACTTATTTCAGATTTTAACAAATGTCTGAAATTCTTCCTTAATTTACTTCCTCGATATGCAGAAAGGATTTTCTCCTTTTAAAAGAAATTCTGGAAGCTGGACATAAAACACTAAAGAACCCATAGTGCTGGTGTTAGCCGCTAGCTACTTCCTGGTTAGCGTTTTCATGCATGCATTTGGTATGGTCAGGAACCCTGACTAATCCCCAGGCCTCCTCACCCTACATCAGTACCTCACTTCACTGATGTCCTTAACTGAGCACAAATCTCCAGAAGCACACTCAGAACATCTTTCCAGATGAGTGGAGATTATTATAATAGCAAATGGGGAATAAATGTGGAATGGGATGTTCAGAAAGCACATTTTATGTTCAGATGTCCATAAACCTTGCAATGCAATAGATCAGATTTAGATTATGTGGCCCAAACTTCCACGATATAAACCCATGTAAATGAGCTGTGAATATGCACATTAAAGATATACACATTTCTATATATATATATATATATATATAACTGCTATCAGAGCTGCTGTTGTAGAAATGTTGAAAAAAACACCTTCAAACCAATCTGAGTCAACACTGCTGTGAGACTTCTGTACACGTTTCGATTGTGATGTTAGAAAAATGACTAATAACCAAAACAAATCAAAGACTTAGTTTGTTTGTTTGTTCGCTCCTGTGCTTTATGACAAGACTTGCATGTCATCTAATACAGGAGGAGAAAATGAATGATGATTTTGGCCTTCAGTGTTTCTTCCAATCCAATGGCAAACATTTAAATATACCATTCACATGATGCATTATTTGTAGATTTTTTCATGCTTAAACATAAGGGGGCGCTGTATACAAATCCCAACAAATGCTTGAACACGAATGCGTTTTTTTTTTTTTTCTTTTTCAAAATGGGCACTAATTCAAGAAGTCTTCTCTGAAAACAATATCAAGCTTCAATCCATTCTTGTAATTTCTAGATTCTATATATTCTTTACATTTCGATGAACCGCTTTTATAAATTTCCACCACGGCTTTTAAGTACGGTTCAAATCCAGATGCTGAAAGGAGAAGATGCAAAACCTCATTAAAAGATATAAAACATGTAACTGGAGGAAACACTTGCTACACTTATAACTGCCTGCACAAATGTCTGCATAGGTACTTTGGTTAATTCAGTAATCACTATAATCAATAGTATAACTTTACTGGATAACATCTCAAGGAGTGGGAGTTCTTCTAAAACCTCGACTTCCTCCAGTCCCAACACATCTGCTGCTGCTCACTGTGTAGCCAAGAAGACACAGTGTCAAGTAATGGGTGGCTCAGTATACCCTTCAAAACATCTGAAGTAGTTTCCAAGTTCTACTTTCACTGATCATCTGGTAAATCAGTGTTCGAGACTTATAAATGACCTCCATTAATATTGGCACCCTTGGTGAACGTGAGCAAAGAAAGCTGTGAAAAACGTATTTAACAATTGCAAACAATTTGCAACGCTTTTAGACCTCACCTACTATACCTGATTAGGTTTGAGAAGACATGGTAAGAGAGATGAGCCCATACCCCTATACAGAATCTTTCCACAATCTCAGATTTCAAGGTGCATGCTGGTGGAAGTCAGGCGACTGAACCTTGATTTTGTTGTCCATCAAGACCCTTTTCTCATTGCGGTTTTGATGTGTTTTGGATCATCGTCCTACATGAACATCCAACCACGGCAACAAGGGTACTGATATTAGTAAACAGCACTGTATATGTCATGTTCTGACTACTACAAGTCAGTCCAAGAGCATAGATTCCTGTAAATGTATTAGTTTACACCAGTAGGTTAATTTGCGAAATAGGCCCATGTGTGTGAAAGGTTTTATAAAAAGAAAGTGAGCGGTGGGCCGACCACCCTGTCCAAGACCACTCTGTACAAGATCTATTCCAATTTTGCATAAACCTTCCCATGATCCATTGCTCCTTTATTCAGGATGAAGCAGTTACTCAACATAAAGTATAGCATATTCAGTTTCCTAATAATGGACAGTCTTTAAAAACAGGACCTAATACCAAAATAAACCGCACAGCTTTTTAAGGAAAATCCCATCAGCAAAAGAGCAATGATTCAATTGAGCAACTGACAGAAATGTCAAGCAAAAGTAGTTCCAAAAAAAACCCACAGCTGGAACAACTGTTATATGTTGTTATGCAAAACTTGTGTACGTGTAGTAACAGTTCTACTGTAATGAACTTCTGCTAGAATTCAATTTTTACCCAATATGTATAGTAAGTATCTCTTGGAGCTCAGTGTCCAATCAAAGGAAACAAAATGCTTTACCTTTTAATAGTTTTTAGAGAAAAAATACAATTTTTAGGGGAAATTTTCAGTTTACTAACGTTTATGCTATAATGCCCTATCTCGTAAATAATGATAAACACAAACAAGTAGGACTTTTCTTTGATGTCAGCAGGGATGCAGTCATCAGCACAAAATCTGGTTCTTCAAACTTGAAACCCAAAGATAAAGAAAAATCTATTTTATGACCTTGCAGTGTCCTTGACCATGTTGAGCTCCATTTTTTTTTCAATCAACTAGTTTTATTTGCTGGTTAAATCCATGATTCCTTATAAATCATTTAAACCATTCAAGCATTCGTTCTTGAGCCACTGCACACAAGATTCTTGGCTGGATGGACGATGGACCGAGCGGGCAAAGATCTCGATTAGTCAGAAAGTGACTTAACATACAAATATCACTTATGTATGATAAATGTTTGCCCTTGTTCAGATCACTTCCAAAAATCGCAGCAGTTCATCTGTTTGGGAATGACGAGGAATTCCATACAAAAAAAAAAAAATCCTACAAATATTCAAGCACTTGTTATTGAGAGATCCACCACCTGGGGGCAGAAGCCTAAAAAGAAGAAAAGCATAAACAGTTCCTTTAGAAGAAACAGACTCGAGCACCATGGACACAAAGAAATCCAGGCTACAATAACAGAGTTACACAACAGCAGTGTATGAATCAAAATACATGTTTATTGTAACAGTTTTTTTTCTGTGACATTGCCGTTCAACCACGCAGGCACTTTGGGCAGTGCTTCCATCAGCATGTGAGAAACACACTTTCACGCAAACGTGAGCCACCGTCTGCCTTCCCTTCTGCGGTTTTCATTTTAAACCGGCAGCTCGAGGTGTACGATGGGAAAAAAACAGATTCAAGTGCGAAAAACATCCTTTTTTTGGTACAAATGACATTAGAGCATCAGTTTATCAATTGGTTTGGAGAGAATCTTTCTAATGTACCAAATACCTACATATGCGAATAAATGGCATGTTTTGTTTTTAGCAAAAGAATCCGAGTACACGCATACTCAGGAGCCTTTTGTTCCACTGTGTGTGTTACAATTCAATCATCTGTGGGCTTTTTTTTTTTTTTTTGGTTCGATCTAGTTTTGCGGCATCTGGACCGGCTTACGTTCCTAACACGTACACGTAGCGTAACAGAAAAAGGGATGCTGTTAATAGATCCTACATCTGTATACTGCTCAAAAAAAACCGCAATCCAAAATGAACACAAAAAAAAAAAAAAAAAAAGAAAAAAAAAAAAGAAATATTCACACTATTTTGAGTTTGAGCTACGCTAGAACAAAAATTCAGTCCTCGGAACTTATTGCCGATTTAGCGTTTTTTTTTTTCCTTTTCTTCTGTGCTCGACTGCACACCTGGCTGAACTTTCAGGAGCACCATGCAGGAAAGCCCGTAGAGCATTGGGACGGGGGACGTGACCCGCTGCGTGACAACACCGAGATACATACATGCGCCGTTACTATCACGACAGTGGTTCCAGTTTACCGTTACACGCGCTTTTTTATCGTTTTCATCGTCTATACGACATCGGATTCGGAAAGAGCACGTTCACGTAAGACGGTCAAGCCTCCGAGTGTGATTGATGAGAACAGGAACCGTTTGATTGATTGAGCGCGACCGTTACTCAAACCGTCAAAGAGCAGGGAAGAGGGTTGTTTAAGGAATGAGTTAGAAAGTGCAAGTAGGGAAAAGAAAAAAAGAAAAGAAAAAAAATTGAGAAGGCAACGAAAAAGTAATTTAAAAAAAGTAAGTAGCAGTGTTAATAAAGACAAAACTGAGCGACTGATTGGGAGAGAAACAGAAGGGAAAGAAAGTGAGTGAGAACGCAGTGCTGGTCAGTAGAAGACCACGCTGGACTTTCCACCAGGAGGGTTGAGAACTCTGTTGTGTGAGCGTGGCCGTGCTCCGAGGTGCGGCTCGTGGTCCTTCTCGCTCAGCTGTTTGGCGGACGAATCAGAATCCTGGGTGGCTGTGGGTTCGGGGGTAGGAGGAGCTTCTTTTTTTGGGGTAGCCTGCGGAGACACTAGCACTTTCTTCTTCACTTCCTCCTTTGGCTGAGGGGCTGCGAAAGAAGTAAAACAGATCGACGGTCTTTTAACTGTGTAAAAAAGTGAACGTTGTGAAATAAGGAAATATCCAATGCTCTATATGACGCCAGTATCTACCACTTCTGTAGCTCACGCATGGGCATTTCTTTTAATGGAGAACAGAAAACCTGTTTAGAGTGCGTTTACAAGAAACGTGCAGGCCAAGACATGCTTTTGTGCAGATTTCCCTAGATAAGACTCAAGACTAAATAAAACTGGTTAACCCCTACAGCCGAGGCAAGAAGAGCGAGTCTTGAATGAAATGCTACATCATGCACCAGCAATAATCATATTCATTAAGCCAGACCTTCCAGCAACTTCTCACTGTACACTCATTTAGTCACACCATTCTCTCTGAGGTGCGTTTTATTTATCTAGGAGAATAAATCTATAGCTGAGCCCCTCTGCACCTAATAGCAAGAACAGCAATGAGAATCAACTAAGGAAACTCATGCTCGCAGGCACTGCAGACCCCGGACCTCACTTTACCCTCCAGCAACATGTGAGGGAGAGCAAAATACACTGATCAGGTATAATGTTATGACCACCTGCCTAATGTTGTGTTGGTTCCCCTTTTGCTGGCAAAACAGTTGTGACCCATCGAGCATTAACTTCTTCAGCAATCTGAGCTACAGGAGCTCCTCTGTTGGATCGGACCACACGGATCAGCCTTCGCTCTCCCATACGAACCAGTGAGCCGTGACCCTGTCGCCGGTTCACCACTGTTCCTTCCTTGGACCACTTTTGATAGATACTGACCACTGCAGACCAGGAACATCCCACAAGACCTGCAGTTTTGGAGAAGCTCTGACCCAGTCGTCTAGACGTCACAATTTGGCTTGTTTAAATAATTACGCTCGCCCATTTTTCCTGCTTCAATCACGTCAACTTTGAGTACAAAATGTTCACTTGATGCCGGATGTATCTCACCCACTATTCTGCATCATGGCACCTATATAAAAAACACCAGATGTACATTTATGGCATTAGGAAGACACCCTGTAACCTCAAAAACAATATTTTCTCAACATTTCTACTTAAGTCTTGCTTCCATAAAAAAGGCGACATGATCTTGCATTGATCATGGGTATTAATTTTGGGATTAGACCTGCTGAAACAACAAAATGCATAAATACATTTTAGGTGAAAATTTGTAACGTGCACACCTTAACACCGCCCCTAAAAACAACCCCAACCATCACCACCACCACCACCTCATTGGACAGGAGTTTAAAACACAATGCAGATGACAGCACTTTTGTGACAGTCTGGCAGATGCTCTACATACCACAATCCTCCAGTTCAAACGGAACCCTTACTTCAAACTTAATCGTTTCGGCATTTAAACAAAACGGCTGTTGTTGGTTCATCAGTACACTAAGCTCCAATTTGTCCTCTTAACGATGAAACCAGACGTTTGCAGGCATGTTCTATACAGAATTCACAGCATCACTTTCTTTTTCACAGAGATTCAAAAGCAACGGTAATATTACACACTGGCGTGTCAGTAAGAAAGACATGTTAAAAAACTCTTGCATAACAGAAATGCTATAGCTGCTGAAGATTAGACTGGGAGAATTAAATAAATGAATAAAAAAAATATATAACAAGACGAGTAGATTCTAAGACAAACAAGACAAATTAGACAATGGGGTGGGGGGGGGGTAAGTACACAATATAAACATTGAGTTTATATTGTGTACATCTGTGGTGATTCCTTACCTGCTGCCCTGACTTGAACAGCTGATCCCACACTTATGTTGTCCTGAAAAGAAAAGAAAAAAAGCACAAAACGAACCAATCAGGAAGGAGAAGCTACTTCATATACTTTCACTACAGGTTTTTGAATGACTACAAAAATCCAGATTCAGTCGGCTGTTGCCCAACAACAAGGGTTGATTTGAGCTCAAGGAAAAGAAGAATCATCTTTAGCAAGCCCTCACCTACTCACCCCTTATTTACATGGATCCTACACGCACGCTTCTACCAGCATGTACACCAATTTTTACATAAAACACTGTAATACAGCAGGGGTTATTCAAATAAACCTGAAAGAAAGGTGGGTGTATGTTTAATAAAGTGGAGAAACATCCACATTGTATTCCCACTTTACATCCAGCATCCAGACCACCAGTATATCGCAGGCATGGAGAAAAGATACGAAAGGAAAATGGAGTCACGTCCATGCTTGCCAGTTACTGCTGGAATCGCTTCAGGAATTATCCAAATGCAGTTCACAAGAGACGAGCCATAAAGTGCCGTTTAGACACCGAATAAAGCCGGAAGCTTGTTTTAACTGATGCTTTTATTCTGTAACTATCTGATATTTACATTATATTTCGTAGGCTTGTGTGTATAATTTGGAGATTGTATCTTTATAGTCTGGGAAGCTACACAACAATGGGACCAGCCCGCCCACAATTCAGTCAGTTTGGCATGAATGAGAAAATTTAAAATAATAATAAATAAATAAATGAAATTGTTATTGGTATCAATAGAAAGATACATTTATAATGATTGGTGTGTCACCACTTATTGCAGAAAAGTTAAGTATAATCGGTTTGATCATTTCTGGACACCGGGTGTGCGTTATTTTTAGTGCCGACGGCGATCGTACTTCGGGAGACGATCGTTTCGATACCTCGCATGATGTTATTGCCTTGGTTTTCTGAGGAGCGGGGCTATTGATGTCGCGTACCCTCGCCGTGCCGAGGGACTTTTCCCGCGTTTTGATTCGTTTTGCACCCAATAACTACAGGATTAAGGAAATGTCCTTGCATCTTGAGGTGATGAATAATGCCAGCATGTTCACCAACCTTTGGTTTGTTGGGATGACTTTTAACTGTTGGCAGGTTCGACACAGGCCCTCCGAAGATGTTGCTAGTGACGCCACCCGGAGGCAGGGGCTTGTGTTGTGGAAAAGCTGCTTCTGGCTCAGTGAAAATCCCACTGCTCTTTCCACCTTCGAAAGATGAAGAGAAAGCTCAAACTAGGACGGATTCATTTCTGAACATACAACATACATACATACATACTAACCGGCTGTACTCATACGCTCTCTGCTATTTACTATAAATAATTTACAGTTTCTACAGAACCTGAACTGCTTTGTTTATACTGGAATACAGGGAAAAAGAGTGCAACCGGTCCTTGCTTTCAAAGTTGCATTTAAATGTAAAAATCCGAATTTTAAAATAAATATAAATACAATTTTTAAAAAAAAAAAAAAAAAAAAAGAAGACCTTCAGAAAGAAAATCTGAGCAAGTAATATTTAATTATGGGTGTTTCATGAATCAAAAACACAAATCAAAATAGTTATGAATAGAACTAAAAGAAGACGATGCGTTCATGACCATCTCAGTCTCCAGACCAGAGTCACACTAACTATGCCACTTTGTGTAGTTAAAAACAACCAGACAAGAACAATAATAACTATAATAATACATAAGAACAACAACAAGCTTCCTTAAAGATAAAACAGCAATGGAGGCAATACATAATAAAGGTCGATGATTAATCGTTTTTGCAGCATACGGATAGTTTTTCCGGCCCGCTGTCATTACGTGAACAGCCTCTAGCAGCGAATCAGTTCAGTACTATTTTACATGGAGTATTACGCTTTTTTTTCTATTTTCTAATCCAGTATCCAGTTTGAAAACTATTGGTTGAAAATCCACTATCGTCCGGCCGCTTTTACATAATTTTTTTTTTACATTTTAATACAAGATGTAGACCTTATATAAACTTGTGAAAACACGCTAAATGCCTGGAATTTTACTTGTCTTAAATTTGTTCTGAAAAAAAAAAAATAATTTAAGTTGGAGTAAAATGGTACATACAAAGCCACCTATCAGTCAGGTCATCTCTCTCTCTATACTCGTACAAAGCTCTTTATTAAAAAGCAATTAAAAAGGACCTGTTTTTATTCTTAATAGCTTGAATGCTGTGTGGATACTAAAGTGCTTCTCTCCATCTAATATTCACACAAGCTCTTTGAGGGTCCGAATTCCATTCCTTATCCCTAAGGGTGCATACATACTAACATCAGCATAGACTCTTCTAGAACATGCCAAAGGCTGGCAGCCAATCAGAGAACAGAGTCCTCAATGCCTCCAAGAGGTGCACTTGAAGCCAAAAAAAAATAAAATGTTCATGTTTGTTATCAGGTCACATGGATGAGCTAAAGAACTCTAGAAACTCTAGATCAATAGTGTTAATCCTGAAGAAATGCCTCATAGTTTCCTCACACAACCTTTGACCTAAATCGGCGAGATGATTTCACCAATCGCTGGCTCTGATGGGATTGCGAATGACCGGCTTGGCTGTGACCTTTAGGGATTAATGCAGCGAATCTGTTCATGAGGAAGGACAGACCGGTGATTGTGAAAGGAAAAGGTTACACACCCGGCCGGATAACAGTGTGGTGAGGATTTTACACTGGCAACTCAAATAGAGCTTTCTGTACACTGTGTTGATACCTGGAGGATTGGATCGCTTGGGGCCTCCTTGAGGTGCCTCTGGAGGGGCGAAAACCGTGGAGGCCATCTTGTTTGGCCGTCTCGAAGCACTGCTGTCATCCTCGTAGCCACCGAATATATTGCTGCTGCCTCCACCCGGAGGTCGCAAAACCCTGTGAACAAACCAAAGGATGCGTGTGATCAGTCACAATGCTGTCGTACACGTCCATGCTGGAGATAAGAGAGACCACGATGCTCCTCTCATTCGCCCATACTACCCGCTGTAGTGTCTTGAGATCCAAAATGGTGCAATTCCCAAACCATAACTGCTAATGTTGGTTTAATTTCGACTTTGATTAACCGCATTACAGATTTACAAAAATCACCAATCAGAATGGAGAATTCTACATATTTATGATAGAACTGATCAACCCCCCCTTGCGTTCAAGGCGCGTCACTGCATCTCAGATGAAGGCGGTAAAGAAGAGCAGTAATGTGGGGCAAAAAAAAAAATCAGTTTCACATGACAGAGGTCACAATCAGTTTAAGTGAGAATATATAAAGCGGATTTGGTACTAAGCAAAACATAAAACTCAATTTCACGTTCTTTTTCATCGATTAGTGCCTAGTTGTCTTGAACACTAATCCGCACGTGTGGCGCACACAGAAAAAAAAATCGATATACAGCATTATTGTAAAAACAAGTCACCTAATCAGATCAAGGAAACGCCTCCGTTTAGACATGGGTTCATATTAGATGTATTTAAGTCGTTTATTACTTATTGGTTCGTCTTGTTGAATAATTAGAAATGAGTTAGTTAATAATTATACTCGTAAAGAAACCGGGTCGTATCACTTTAAGCACTAAATCGATATTTAAACACGACCAATTTATTAATTCGATTTTTTTTAATTACTGGTTTTACATTTTAATTACGTTCTTACACGCTTTTATGACTTGCTGAACAGAAAGCTAATATTAAGTTAGCTAGCTTTAATAAGCCAAGTTCCTATCTGGGATGTGTCGACACTATGAGCTATGCTAGTACAGCTAGCGCGCTCAGAATGAACCCATATGAGCTGATTATACCTGGAACTGGGTTTTCCACTGTCCTCGAGGCCCTGGAAAGTGTTGGTCGAAGTCATTGTGGCGTAGCTCCTTCCCCAAGCCTGGCTGAAAATCTCCTCAATGACCCGCTATGCGGAAACCAGCGGCTCCGAAACGCAGCGCTCACAAGTTCCGCTACACAAACAAAAAAGAGTTGGGAGGCAGCTGGCCACGCCCAAGAGGGCGGGACATATGGGAGGGAGTCAAAAGAACTCTGTTTTTTTTAAATGGTTCAACTGCTAATCAATCACAAAATCACCGCATTCTATTGGATAAAATGTCACGTCCGTTTGAACCGACTTTGAAAGTTGATTGGCTAAATGGCTTTTCCGTTTTAACTAACCAGCCCTTAACTGCGAATGTAAAATAACGTTTTAAATAAATAAATAAATAATAATACTAATAATAATAATAATAATAATAATAATTAAAAAAAACTCAAACTTGTATTAACATTTAAAAATATTCTATAAAATCCAATGGTATTTATTTCCATAAATCCAATTCGACGCAAAGCGTTTTAGTATTAGCCTTTTAAAAACGATTTTTTCTTGAGTAACTGTCTGCATAAAATATCTGAATAAAAAGCTTCGTCTTACATATTGTAGCTATGTTGTATCTAAGGATTAAATAAAATATATCAGGATTATTTAATTACACTCATTATCGTAGAGGTTCAAGAAAAATAAACAACAATTAAACGATAAAAGGGTATGAAAAAATGCAAAATTTTGCCGAATATATTTAGATTTTTTTGTAACGCTCAAAATATTTGGAGTGAATATTCAAAATATTGAAAATAACGCCCAATTGGACCAATCGCGTTTAAATGGTGCGACGTCACGTTTCTTGAGCACGTGACCACTCCGTGACCAATCATCCGGTTTGTTTTTGAGCGGGGGCAGTGGCTTGCGGCACGAGGCAAAAAAGAAACCCGGAAGTCTTGCTGATGCTGTCAGTGGGGAAGCTAAGCTAAGCATCTGTCCACTTCACGTTCATTTGGATTCCGTCTTTTCAGTGCGATTAACCTGAGAAACTCCCATACAAGGTAAATATATCACTGTCTAAAGTAGTGCTGATGTTGATGTCCAGCGTCTGAACATCACGTGTGTACATCTTTAAAGTCTCTCATGATGGCTCGATTATGGTTAGCTAGCCCGTCCTGTTTGCTAGCTTCCTCTCTCCTGTGTTAGGAGGTGAAGCTCGGTGTTATTTACTTGACACAAATGTATACATATGTGTATCATCTCACTGACATTAAAAGTGTCTAATTGTCATTAAAGGAAATAAAAGACGCTGAGATCCAAGCTGTTAGGAAGATCGAGAAGTTCATATAGTGAGACACCAGGGCTCTGTGTGTTAATAGAGATGGAGATCATTAGGACTTCGAGATGAGCTGAGTTTGGACCAAACTAATTTCCCTTCTATAGGTTGCACAAATAGCTATTTATGTATATAGTCTGATTATTGCGTTACATTTTCCTCCAGATGTGTCACATTTTCCCCCCAGACTCATTTGAAAACATCTGGGTCAATATTATGGTAGATCATGAAGCTCTGCATGATGTTATCAAACTAAAGTATATGTTTTGAAAAGCACGTTTTATGGAGTGAATTGTAGGAATTGCAATGTATAAATGGTCAAAATGAATACTATTTACTGTTTTTTGTTAATGATGTGTGTTGTATATGAAATGGTCAGGGATTTGAGTTGCATGGACAGATGAAGGCACCACCCTAATTGGCACAATATAACAGAGTTTGTGCTGTGAAATGATTTGAGTTTTCACTTTTATTAAACAGACATGATTTCAAATTGGGCAATATCTCGATTTCTAAAGATGTAATAATCATCTACTGTTCTCCGATCTGATTTTTAGGGTGTTTATATAATAAAGCTACACCCTCTTTAGTGTATTCTCAACTCTTCTGTGTGTTTTTGTTGGTATCATCTCAATCACCCAGACGTGTTAAACACCTTTAATGTATGATTAATATAGTTTTTTAGGGGGTATGTTCTCAATCTGGTTTATAATAAAGAAAGAATCGAGACTTAAAATGATGATGACGTAGTGAACAACAGAGTCCAGACTTGTGGATTGAGGAGGTGCTCAGGAGGATTCATTCGAGTCGTCTTTGTGGGGCGAGTAGTATCAAAAATGTGGAGGTCCGACCAAACAGCGTTCCGTTTAGCAGTTTTCAGGAGTAAAACAGTATCTGTGGTGTAGATAAACGTCTGTCGTGGGTATATTTCGGACTTTTTTTGAGTTGAAGTTGCTGGTATTGTACGAGACGAGCGGTTGAGTTGATCGGAGTTGAGTTGAGGTTTGAGTCGAGGAGGCAGCAGCAGTAGCAGCCGCGGAGGAGACGACGAGTCTACACGCACGATCTTATTTCTCGCTCGGAAAATATGTTAAAATCGCTCCAACATTGGTCTCCAACATCTCCGGACTCATGGTGAAGAGAAAGAAGATCTCGTTCATGGCTGAGGAGCTGGAAAATGGGTAACGGTTCTCGCAAAACACTCACTTTAATTAGAGGTCGAATGCGCGAAAGATTTTTTTTTCTCCTTGTCGTTTGTGCAGGGCGCTAAAGTGTACCGTGTTAATGTCGCGTTAAACAAAGCACAACTGAACTTAAACGGAACCAAGCTGTACATCGAACCGAATCGAGACCAAATAGTGTTGTTTGGCCCGAATTTGAAGTGTGTAAAATACCAAATTTTCGACGCGAATGGTCGGGACGGTGAGAGGGGGATTTGAAACAAACAGCGGCGGCCATGTTGAGTTGAGCCGAACGTCGCCTCTTTTCCAACTTCATTACTCTCTTTTGGGCAAACGCAAAAAAACCCCACAAATCCTTTAGAAACGTTTTAGTTTTTTTTTTTTTTTTTTTATTTCTTTGTGCATTTTATTAGGATGACAGTGGGCCAGCAGGCCAGTTCGGGACTCGAGGACTCGAACAAACCCATCCGAAACCCTGAAGGAAGCTGCGAGGGAGAGGAGAGCGCCGCGCGGACACCGAGCACCGAGCAGCCGAGCACAAAGAGGGACACCGACCGAACGCCGAGTCCCTGCTCCTCCGCGCTCGCTTCCGCCTCGCCACCGAACCCGCCCGGAGCGCCGCCGAACCCCGCGGGCCTGTCCTCTCCGCCCGCCGTTCACGACCAGCACCACTTCCTCCGCTCCAGCGTGCGTCCTCCGAGCAAACGGATCCGCAAAGACGGGCCCGCGGTGAACGGACACAGCAGCACGAAGAGCAAAGGTAAATATAAGAAGCTCGGTTTGTGTGTGTGTCCCCAAAAAAAAAAGTCTAAAACAAAGAAAATCAACAATATAATAAGGTTCCTTCAGACCCACGTGAATAAACAGACATTAACTGGGATACGAGTTTATTGTGACAACTGCATCCTCTTTGCATCCCGAGAGAGTCCAGGAAACTGGGATTTAAAGGACTCTAAGGGGGAATAACTAATAAAATCCGAGCCACATTAGATCACAACTTTGCATCTAAATATGTTATCTTGAATTTTTTTTTCATATGATCTGCGGGACACTTAAAAAAAATAATAAAAACAGTACTGGAAGTACCTTTTCTGGTCACTGGGATGTTCCTACTGCTGCATCTTTCCTTTTAGTAAATATCCTTGCACCATGAATGCACCATAACATTGGACCTGGATTTGGAATTTTCTAGTAATCTAGGAATTCTTCTAGAGTAGGTCAGAAGATGGATAATCTTCTAGGGAATCTGGGGTGGAGGAAAGGTTGTAACACTAAGCGAGTCTGGTGCAGGGTAACGTTTTAACATGGACATCGGAATCACGGTTGAGATTTGGCATTGGGGAAAGTATGCATTTGTGGTCAAATCGCATAGATTTTTTTTTTAAGCTCCGCGGATAAATCCATGGACCGATTTAGTCGGTCGACTGTAGCAGTTTCATTGGCAAACCAGTGATCTTTTATGATCAAGTGATCGGTTGTGTGCGTGGTGTATCGTGTAGTCTGGTGTGTTTTTGGGGGCGTGTGTGTGTGTGTGGGGGTGTTAGTGTTGCTGGCGTCTTTCTCTGGGCATGTTGTTTTTGGATCGGCGTAGTGAGCAGCAGATCTGGAACACCTCCGAATGACTCCCCACTCGCACTTCCTGACGGCCGTGGACACACTGCCAACATACACTCGTACCTTGCGTGGTAAAACGGCGTTATTTCTCATGCACGTGAAACGGTGCTTATTCGTGTATTTAGGACGCCCAGCTCTGAAAAATATGAATAATTAATAATATGGGAATAATACAGCTGAGTAGCACGAGGTGTAGGTGTAGGTGTGATGTCTACGCTGACCTGGAAGCCGAACGTCTTTAGTTAAAAAAAAAAAAAAATGCTGAGTGGAGTTTTTTTTATTATTCAGTGTAATCTAATGAGGTCATGTTTGTGAACCTGTATCATGTATTTGGGTGCGTACTTTTTAACTGTTCTGCCTAAGGCATGTCATGTAAACAGCTTTTTCCAGTTTTAATATTCTCGTGGTCTTCAGTGGAAAAAGCAAAATATTAATATGTTCTCTGTATATATGCCGGAACTGTTTCATTATTTTTAGGCTGTCTCGAGATATTTTGGGATCCACACTATTCCAGGGAATTTATTTTTTGTATGATTGGACCAACTGGACTTCAGCTCGCTATCTATCCACTCACTCACTCTTTCTATCCTTCTCCTGCCCCAAGGGAGTGATGCCGTTCCTGCTGTGTCTGCATCAGGCCCTGCAGGCTCTGGCGGAGGCCCTGCAGCTGGAGGGAGCTCTCGCTCTGCCCCCCGGAGCCAGGGTCCGGTGGAGAAAGATGAAGGAGGGAATCAGAAGCGTGCACGCAGACAGTGGGAGTCATGGAGCACCGAGGACAAGAACTCATTCTTTGAAGGCCTTTATGAGGTAATCTGTTATTGTCCTGAAGGTTGCTAAAGTTCTGAAATGCTATGAATTTTTTATTTTTTTTGGAGCTGCATTATGTTAATACAGCGTTTTAGTGGCGCATTCACTTTTTATTTTATTTTTTTAAAAATTGGATTACAAAATTGAAGTAAGATTAAAGTGGTAATTTTTGGAGAAACATAACAGTATTGCGAAGAATGTTTTTGCTGTTTTGCATAAAATGGTTCAAATTTATTCAGTAAGACAAATCAGACAGACATTGAGGAAATGTGTGACGAATATCGATGGTCGGCGCTTATCGTAGTGCTACGGCTTTATTGTCGGAATCTTAAATAAAAAAAATAAAAAAATGTGTCACTAAAACGTCGTAATATAAAACACCCTCACTACTACTGTGAATCCGATTCATGTAGGTACGTTGTGATGCATCCCAGTGTTTATTAATTAAATCTCTGTTTTTGTTCCTTAATAGTTCATTAATATATGTTTAATGCTGTGGAATATCAATGTCAATCTAGTTCTCTTTGTATGCGTTATAGGGGCTATAAAAACTTCCTCACCAGTCTGTATCTCCTCTAGAGATTAAAAAGGAGGGGGCAAACCAGCTTTCATGATCAGAAATCATAAACTCCTTTTTTGTACAATTTCTCATGGCTGAAATCTTACGTTCTGTTACAACAAACTGAGACAGGAGCCTTTTTTTCTTTTTTAAACTAAAAACACTATTATGCTAGTTTTACGATTAGACACTTTTCGCTCTAGTAAATTATTCGTCAAGTTTATTTCTATAGTGTTTTCCACAACAGACATTGTCTCAAAGCAGCTTTAGAGAATTTAACAGTCAAGGTGAACGGTGTGTGTCTATCCCTGATGAGCAGCCATGGCGACTGTAGCAAGGAAAAACTCCCTTAGATGTTATGAGGAAGAAACCTTGAGAGGAACCAGACTCAAAAGGGGAACCCATCCTCATTTGGGTGACATCAAGAGTGTGATTATAAATCATTAAACAATACAGAACACTGGAGAGTGAGCGCTAATATGAGCACTGGAATGTGTGATTATGAGTAATGTCCCTTCTACAGTCTTTTACAGTCATTTGAGATTATGGAACCAACCTTAATCTTTAAAACCACAAGTAAAATTTCGGAAATCGTCGCCCACGTTATAGCGAACACTTATAGAAGAGCCTTACTAGGTTATGTCAAAGTGTACTTTTCAGAAATAATGCCGCTATCATCAGTATTTTTATAAAGCTGATTGAATCCTTTGATGGTCAAAAGGTGCGCCAACAAACCATAAAACACAATAACAAATCTTATAGCAAAATAACAAGTCAGAAAACAAAACGACAGTTCAGACAACACTGAATAGTCTACAAATTCTAATACGGATAGTTACTCAAGATCAGGGCTGTAGATCTCGATTATTTTAGTAATCAAGAATTCTAACGATTATTCCATCGATTAATAGAGTAGAAGTACCGTTTCTTTAATAATAAGCTATATATATATATATTGAATGTGCACACAGAACTTCACACATGTTCACGAAACAAGATTAGATACACTATTTGCTACGTTCTTTATATTTTGAGTGAAAGAAGTCTTCATCAGCTGATCCCATTTGCAAACTATACCTCTAAAATTGTCAAAATTGTCATTATTTGCTATTTCGGTTTTATTGTGTTGTATTATTGTGTCCATATTTTGTTGCTTTGGAGATGAATAACAATACTGAAAACAATGTTTTATTCACCTTCCCTTTGTGTGTTAAATCACTTATTCTTGCAAACTATGACCTCATAGCTGCTTTATTGCTTTAAAGTATATTTTGCTTGGCTTTTTTTCTCGAACCTAAAAGTGGCAGGCAGAGTGTATTAATGAAACGCCCTGAATTATGATGTGATCTGCAATTACAAGTGACATGGAAGTTTGCTCCACTTTTCTTTTTTTCTTTTTTCTTTTTTTTTTTTTTTCTTTTTTTTTTACCCCGTTTTCTCATATATTTCTTGCGCTCTTGATCTTATCGCAGCATGGGAAGGACTTTGAGGCCATACAGAATAACATTGCTCTGAAGTATAAGAAAAAAGCCAAACCTGCTAGTATGGTGAAGAACAAGGAGCAGGTTCGTCACTTCTACTATAGAACCTGGCACAAGATCTCCAAGCACATCGATTTTAACAACGGTATGACTACAGTCTCAAACATACACATTTAGCTCCATGTGGCTTTTATAGAGTGTAGTGGAACTGTGTGTGTGTGTGTGTGTGTGTGTGTGTGTGTGTGTGTGTGTGGGGGGGGGGGGATCTTCCCCTGCATGTTAAAAGAAATTAAAAGGTAATTATTTTAGATGATCTGTTGCAGCAGAAAAAAATTGAAGGATACAGTGCAGTTTCGATTAGAGATATTACAGCAACTGTGTTGTGTACATGTGTATAAACAAGACCTTGCTCATGCTGCTTTTCCCCCGGGTTCCCCTTCCTCAGCGTATTCCCGCGTGCTGAAGAAATCCTCACAGGAGCTCTATGGACTCATATGTTACGCCGAGCTCAGGAAGAAGGTCGGAGGCTGTGAGTACAATCTTCAACTTTTTGTTTTTAATCAGGGTGTACAGAACCATTTCCAATAGCCTGTTGTAGTTCCCCAGAGGAACGTTTAATTTGCAAGCCCATATGACACCCTTTTTAGAATCGGCAACATGCACTTGTGAGGCAAATCCAGTTCCAGTGCAAAGCTGTGCTGTAAGAATCCTGCTATCAGACGAGTAAAGTCAGCCATGAACAATTATGTATATAACGTATGTACGGAGCCTGGCTGAAAAATGCTTTTATTCTTTTTGACCGTCTTATGCATTAATGATATTTGACAAACGAGGTAATTTAAAGTTATGAAAATCTACTTTGACATGTTCCACTTTTTAACGATCCTCCCTTAGCATGAACAACAGCTTAACACACTATTGGCATCCACACAGTTAGTTTCTCCAAGCATTCAGCTGACATACTTTGCGGTGCCTCTTGTTAAACTAAATGTACTTCTGCCAAGTCTGTATTTCTTTCTGACCTTGCAATCAGTTCAGTTCATCCCAGAGCAGTTCAATAGGATTTGGGTGCAGTGATTGGGCAGGGCATTGCGCGATAGATAACACTGTAGCAGACTCCTTGCTTTTTTTTAAATAACGCTTGCAGATCATGGATATAATCCTTGGGTCATTGCGTTGTATAGTGAGATTGGTTCCAATTAGCTTCAGTGCAGACGGAACAACACACCCTCGCCCTAATCTTTACTTTAATATTTACTGCGGCCAACTGCAAGCAAACAATTCTGATTGATTGCATGGAGTAATGGAATGGCAGCCATGTTGGTTCATTATTCCTTTCAGCATTTAACCTACATGTATATGTATATATGAGTTAGCATGATCTCAACCGAAACTTCGGAGGTGGAACGTGGCAAAACTGTTCGCATTTCGTTTCATTTATTTGCATTGAGTTTGATTAAATGTAAAACCGTTCAAATTTGTTGCTTATAAACAATTTGATGTCACTCCAAAATGATAAAAGATGAGGTGTTTTGAAACCTCGGCACTGTGTATAAAACCAAATATCGTTATTACGGCAGTAAAAGTTTGAGTTTCACAAAACGCCATTAAACGGTCGTTTGTTTACGTGTTAATAAGTTAATAAAATCTGTTAAACAGTAAATGAAATGACTCGGAGCAAGGAGAGGTTCATTTGGTTATGGTTGCCTGTATTCAGCTGAGGAAGTCTGCCATGCAAATATGTCTAAATTTGAGTTTCTATTCATTTCTTGTCGAAATTTTTTGGAGAAACGAGTAGACAATATAATCTCCGACTTGTCCTGTGAACAATAAAAATTTTCAGTCGCAATTTATCAATACTATGTCAACGGGGACACTTGTAGCAGGTTCTTCCCTTTTCTTGTTTATTTATTTTTTTCAGTGATGGATGACAAGAATGTGGCCAAACTGAATGAACTCATCATGCAAGGGTAAGTGCTTTTTTATTTTTTTTCTCAATAATACAATTTATTGCTCAGTTTTAGTTGTGTTGGAGATGACAATGTTGAATTCAGGTGTGTGTGTGGTTTTAGGGCCACCACGGTTCGCTCTAAAGGCAGGAACCTGAGGATCAAAGCCCCCATGTGTCGTGCACTGAAGAAACTATGCGACCCAGATGGTGTGTATATTGTAATCGAGAAATGAGAGCAGTGTGTGCAAGTGTGTATTCAGCTGGGAAATTAGAGAGAAACAGTTCTGGATTAGAGGTCTAGAAAATCGTGTGTAGAACTTGGTAGCTAGGCAGCGGATTATTGGAGAACCTATATAATTAGGGGTCTTCCATGGTTGAAGTTTATGTGATTGGAAGGTTGGAAGAAATGCTGATTGAGAATTTATTTGTACTTATTCCTCTTCTCCCATGCTGCTTTATCTTCTAGGTGTGAGTGACGAGGAGGACCAGAAGCCAGTTCGGTTGCCATTGAAGGTTGCTGTGGAGCTGCAGCCACGTAATAACTACTCATGGGCTCGTGTTCAGAGTCTAGCCCATAATCCTCGTCTAAGGTAAGTGTCACCTGCCTCACACATGGATCACTCCTACTCCAGGAATCGTTTCGACCCTGGACGGTACACGGATTCATACTGAAACGTTTAGAAGGAATGAATGAAGGATGGAAGGAATGAATTCATTTATGAATAAATACATTTAATTTATAAATAAATTAAAAAAAAATCTTGTTTATTTCTTAAATGCAGATTTTGCTAAATTAAGCTGAAATAAGTACAAAATATCTGTAGTAAATTCAATATGAAATGATTAAAAACAGAGGTCTGTACCGAACCGTGCATTTTGTGTATCATTCCATCCCTACATTATAGTCAATTATAAATATTCCATCCCTCACTTTTGAGTTAATAAGACGAAAAATTACATGCGAATCAAGCCACTTTATTTATTTATTGTTTTTACCCACATAATATCTGTGAAACTTTCTGGACTGTGAAGGACTCATTTGTCATGCATCTGACGTATGTTAGACACATTGCTTCCACAAATTGAACAGTATCACTGCTTAGTTATCAGTTTTTGTACATGATGTCTTGCTCTCTTTCTGTTGAACGGGTAACGATGTATTAAACGTTTCGTTTTAGGATGGTCGTGGAGTTGCACAGGAAAGTGTCTAACCTTATCGAGTTCCTGAAGCAAAAATGGGCCGTCCAGGACCAGCGAATTGCATCCTTTTTACACAAACTGCAGAAGTGGTGTATTTTTTAAATATTTTAAGATGTGTTTTTGAAAGGGTTTGCGTATATTTATGTCTATATTTATCCAAGTATTTGTATAAATGTTTGAAAACATTGCCTAGATTTATCAGCCAGTCTAGACATGTATTGCCTAATTTGAATTCTTTTACCAAAAAAATGTTCTGATTGTTTTGTTTCTTTTTTTTTCTTTTTCTTTTTTTTTCTTTTTTTTATTCAAAGACTTCCAAGTCTCAAGACTGCAAAGGCAGCTCATTATGGGCTTTTTATCTAATTCTTTCCCATTTTCCAACATATATTTTTATTTAAGCCTTTTGCTTTTGTTATACTTAAATCTGTAGTGTTTACTTGGAAGAGTGAGAGAGTGAGTGGATCAGCTGTATGTTCCCATGTAACGTTTTCACAAAACTTGTGGGATCATTCTGAGGTAAATTGTTGACCACAATGTTAATGAGGCAGTTGTGAGTCATTGTAAACTGACCAGTGAGCAACATGTCATGGAAAATGTCCTCACAGGTAATTTCATAAAACGGATGGAGCCGGTTTTCTCTGTTTGCCTGGTTTATCTGACAGATTGCGCAACACCTCTAATCATGTTTTCGATCCTTAACTTTAATGTCTTTAGCTTAAAAGTCTAGCAGAACGAGAGGCTCTAGAAGGCGTGGTCCTGCCCGGTGAGTCAGAAGAACTGTTTCTGTATCCAGCAGAAAGCAGCACAGTTTCCGTGTTACCTGAAGTAGCACGTGTCGTTCACTCCAAGGCCTCCTGCACCGTGCACTGGCAGGAGACAGGGCGTGGTCGACCAGGTGTTAGAGACCTGCCAACAGCCCAGATTCTTGGGATTCAGCCCGTCCGAGGGATGGGAAAACCAGGCAAGAGTGCCTCTGGAGGTGGAGACGTGAAAAGAGCCGATGGACAAGTACCTGAGAGTTCAGAAAGCAGCAACTGCGCTCTCGGGGCAGACAGCACTTTAAACACGGCCCCTAACACTACCACTCCTTCCGTCACTCCAACGTCTACAAGTCTGCCACCATTCCCTGGACAGGAAGGCAGTGGGACTGGTACAGCTGATTCTTTGGGGGCATCGCAGTCCCACACGTGTTCTAGTGGAGCGAGTAAAGACTCTGTCGGTCCAGTAGAGCCCGTCCCACCTGACCATAGCACAGAGACTCCTCTAGGAGGTGGGGCCTCCACAGATGGAGCCCCTCTTCCTCCTCCTGAGCCTTCTGTCCGTGTTGAAGATGCAGCTACAACTGGTCGCTCGCCGCAGCAGATCCGTGAGGAGGGCTGGAGCTCCCAGGGCTCAGAAAATGTCACTCTAGCTGAACTCTACCTCATGATGGGCAAGCCTGGAAAGCTGCAGCTGGAGTATGATTGGCAGCCCAAGACTCGCTCTTCAGCCCTTCCCACCACTCGCAACATGTTTCGGTGCCTCCTAAGACTCGTCTCCTCAGAGGTTAACCCCAAACCAGTGAGTAACCATGGATTGAAGCATTCAAATGACTGTTGTGGTGAAGATCATAAGATGTATAATTTTCACTTTCTTGTTTTTTTTTTTTGTTCTTGCTATCACCATTTCAGGTTTCAGACATGTGTTCAGTAGGGACGTCTCCTATCAAGCTGGCTCAGGAGGAACAGTCTCTGACTCCTCCAGGCAAAACTCAGTCTTTGGGAACTCGCAGCCCCAGCTCTGGGCGACAGCCATACACAGCACGCGCCAAGACACTGCCTAATGCAGCCTGCACAGGTACTAGATATAAACACGAATGTCAAGGTTTTCTGTCACCTGGGGCATTTTGGACATTTCATCATACTTTGTATTTAAATGTCAGTAAATATATTTAGTACAAACTCCCTTTCTCAGATAATTTGCAAACCAGTCAAACTATTTTGGAATGTAGACCAGGATGCAGTTAGGCTCATCCGTGCTCTAATTTAGTTTTTTTGTGTCTCCGCAGGCGGCCGGAATCTGCCACGTTCTCTGTTGGTTTCTGGCAGCGACGGTGATGGGGGCGTGTTTGCTGTTCCAACGACGCTGCCACCTAACAGCTCCCGCCACTTACGGATGTTTTCACCCAACAAGGAGGCGGAGTTGGCTTTCCGTCAGCAGCTGGACTCGATCAGTGTAAGTGGTCACTTGTTCAGAAAAACCGAACCCCCACTGACCTAGTCAAACGTCTATCATCAGTCCATAATCACACTTTTTTTTTTTTTACATAAATAGTGAGATGATGGTGGACATTCATACACACCAGGCCTCAAATACTCCAAGTGCCCTTAATTTATATGGTTGGGTTTAATGCTGTCATGTAAACAGCATGATGAACATATTTCCCTGAGGGGCTGCAGCTATAAAATACCAATAGCAAGGGATCCTATTAAAAATGCTGAGGGCAATTACATCACCCGCTCCAGGGATTTATGCTGTACCAATTGTGTTCATCAAGTTGCCTTGCTTTCATTTAATATCGTCGTGTTTTGGGGGAAAGAAACTCCTCGCCCATGTTATATATTTTTCTGCTAAACATTATTTACTATACTGCTTTTACAAATTATATAAAAACTGAATGCTTTAACTATTCAGCAAGAAACA
>JAAIIK010000075.1:335877-362683 GCA_014706435.1 Silurus glanis
AAATGTTATTCTCTCACTCTCTCTCCAAATGTTATTCTCTCACTCTCTACAAATGTTATTCTTTCATTCTTTCTCTCTCTCCAAATGTTATTCTCTCTCTCTCTCTCTCTCTCTCTCTCTCTCTCTCTCTCTTTGTCTCTTTTTTGTGCACTCCCATCATTCTTTCTTCCTTAGGTGAAGGATCATCTCTTTCTCCTCTCAAGCTCAATGGGAGTGACCGGTCTAAACTTGTCCCCTCCCTCCCAGACAGTCCCAGCCACAGCTGGATGCCATCTCCTATGCACGACCCCCAGTGGTACCCCAGTGACTCTAGTGACTCAACTCTAGGATGCCTGCTCTGTAAGTGTCTTAACCACCAAACTAATAATCATAAAACAGCAAGGGCACTTGTGCTGCAAACTGAACCGCTACAATTACATGGACTCATGAACTAATCTGACTTCTGCCTCTGTTTCCTCTGTGCAGCGAGTTTGGCGTCACCAGATAAAACCCGGAGAACTGCCCACCACCCTGCAGGGTCCTCTAGTGGTACAGCCTTACTTGGGCCGAGTTTGCTTGACAGTAACTCTCATGATTCTTTTCAGGCGCGTGGCCTTCCTGATGCTGTTGAGGTACTAACCATTTACTTTACATGCTCACCCTCAGTCTTCTTCTGATGTGTCATTTCAGTGTTAACGTGTAGTATGGAATTAGCAAAGGTTTGGGAAGATTCAGCCCCCTTTATAATATCACAGCCTGGGATTAAAATGCAATTTATTGAAGCTCTGTCTGATTGGATGGAGACCATCAGTGAACATTAGTTTTAAAGTCCTGCCACAGATTGATAATTAGCTAAAGGTCTGGGCTTTAACTAGGTCACTGGTTTTGGATCGGTCCAGTGTCGCTTTGGCAATATGTCTAGTGTCATTCTTGGGTTGAAAAGTGAACCTCCATCCTAGTTTGAAATTTTCCGCAGATAAGAACAGAATTGCCCTGATGATACCACCACTGTGATGTTTTCAGTATTATGAGCAGGTTTCCTTCAAATATAGCACTTTGCACCAAGTCACGTTTGGTGTTATTAGACACGCACGTTTTTCGCATGTTGACTGAGTCTCAGATGGATTGCCACAGCTTGTGGCGTTTGTGGAGTGTCTGAGCTGCTGCTGCTCTTTGAGATTCGAATCTATGACATATCTCTCTGTCTAAAATACAAATAAAGCTCCTTTGGAGTTCCCTTTGTCTCCTTTATTGCTTTTCTAACTAATGCCCTACTCTCCAATGGTCTCCGTCTCCTGGAGGCAGAGCTGCTCAGCCATTTTACTTTTTCATTTATTTATATATTTATTTTAATCTGATGACACCTGGATGTAATAGAAATAATTAGAATGGTCCACACCAGTGAGGTTTATTGTATCTTGGTTATTAACACCTATATTTTTTTTTTCTCCCTTTATTTCAAGATGATGGTGAGGATCTGGACATTCCAGAAAACATTTCACTGTAGAATTTGCTGAAGTTAAAGAGTGAATACTGTGCATTGCTTTCAAATGTGAGATCGCAACATTTTGAATGACCGATGATGTTCAAAATGTGTCCATAAATGGTTGCAGAAGTGCACTGATAGCGAAGGTTGAAACGTTCTATTAAATGACATTAGATTGACTATATAGTTCATATACACTTTATGATGTATGAATAGTCTTGTCAGAGCTGATACCTTAGACCAGGGGGCGTCCAGTCTTTTCCATAAAGGGCCGGTGCGGGTTCAGGTTTTCATTCCAATCAAGCAAGTCGACACCAAAGTCTACTTTTTTAAATCTAATGATTTTCATTTTAAACGACAATCCGGTGTTTCCCTTAAATAGTTTGAATGAAAACCTGCAATCACACCGGCCCTATGTGCAAAAGATTGGACACTCCTGCCTAGAACTGTTAGTTGCTTCAGGACAATAATAAATGTTTTGTAATGTTTTTATAATAAATGAAAAATTACTTATGCCAAGTGTGCTTACAAGTATAAGGCTGACTGACAGACTGACTGAACTGCATCTAAATATAGTAATGGATTCATTCTAAATCCTCTTCATGCTTCCTGTTTATCCAGGTGGATAATCAGCTGGCCTGCATGATGAGCGAAAACAGCGTCGACTACATCGCCCGCTTCAACGACCTCGCCCAAGAGCTGTCAGTCTCCGAGACGAGTCTCCCTCCTCCATGAACCCGAGGTGGAAGTATGAAGAGAAGACGAGGATCAGCAAGAGAGCTCCAGTCAGAAGGAGAGAATTCTGCGATTCACTTTGTCTGATGTGCAATAAAGACTGTCGTGATCCGTGATAATCAGGATCATGCGTGTGCATGTGTATGGGTGCGGGTGCCTGCCCGTTATTTTGTGGCGTGCGTTTTCTCGAGCCACATCTGGGCCACTTTTTAAACAAATTTGTTTACAAAGCAACCTCATGTATAGAAATTTGCCATATCAGAACAAATATCGCTTCCTGTCGTTCTGTTCACTTCCCAAGGCTGCTGCTCAGCCGTTTTTGTCTTTGTGACATTGTTACATCATTGATTGATTATGGACAGATCCAGAATATTCTTCTGAAAAAAGCCATAGGACCGTGTACATAGTACACAACATCCATGTACAGTCTATCTTTATAATCTGATCAGCTTTGCCAAATTGAATTTAAGTTTCATAACACACTGCTAGAAACCCCCCTCCCAATCCAGTTCCTAATCATGAGAAATATTAGAACTATTTGGAAATTCTTGCAACACTAACAAAATGCTAAGCAAGAATAAACTTGGCTATATTAGAAAATGTATGTTAATCTATTACTTCGAGACTCCCTAAATTTAGTAATAAACGATTTCCTTACGGTTTGCTGTTTGACATTCAACACTACCTTTTTTATTGAATGCAGTTTTTATAGAAGCTGGTGATTTAGATTGTCGTGAGCCTTCTGTTGGTGATGGAAATGAATGTTTTTATTGTAAATAGACCATAACGAATTTGAAGCATTGACTGTGCTTTTATAACAAACTGTAAATTATTTGAATTATTTATTTAATTTACATGTTGCAATTGTTTTTTTTTGTTTGTTTTTTTGTTTTTTTTTATTCCTTCAGAACCCATCAATGAGCTTGTTTTCAAAACATTTATGTATTTGTACAAAAAGGGTTTTATGCCACCATGTAAATATAAATTTCCCACAAAGCTGTATTTTTGGATTTCGCTTGTTTTCTTTGACCTAATTTGTTGTTTGTTTTGTTATTTATTTATTTTTTATTAAGGATAATATAGACAGACAAAATTAATCCTTTTTGAGTAAATACTACGCCTACTTGGGTATTTTTTATTAATTAGTCAATGCCTAAAATCTAGATATACATCTTGAGTAACGCTTTGAGTCAGACTTTTTAAGCAAGTTATGCAAATGATGGCAGAAACTAACTAATAATAATAACAGATGAGGTTTAGAAGGTGGGTGAACTTTGCCATCTACAGTTAAGCCTTGAGTTCTCGCATTGCGCATGCGCAGCAATAAGCGTGGCCCAAATGCTCCGCCCTACTTTTGTTCCTATTGGCTAGTCGATACCACGCCCTCTCGCTACTTCCGTATTGCTCACATGGGTCCTGCCTTGAGGTCAGTAACACAAATATAACTAATATTTTAATGTTCTTGCGTTTTCAGTGCTTTTAGCGAAATCTCCGATTAGTTTTTTTTTTAAAATACTATCATTTAAAATCACTACATCAGATTTTAGTTTTAGTGACAGCGAGTGCGCGAGACATGGCTAGCTGAATTAGTTAGCTTGTTACTGTGGACGGTTGGTAAGTGAGTGGGCAGGTAGGTAGGTAGTTTACGTGACTACAACAAAGTACAACCAACTAGATGTAAAAAAAAAAAAATAAATAATAAAGAATATTTAAAAAACCCTATAATAGAGTAGTGCAGTCAGGTGATAATCTGAGAACTGCACATTAAGGTTTATTAACGAGGGAAAACATTGCAAGATAATATGCGGTTTCTATGTGCATGATGATGATGATGATATATACATGTGGGAACTTAAGTAACTGTACCTAAGGTGCATCAGTTATATATGTTATAATATTAATCAAAAGAGAGAATGAAAGTGCATGATCATATCAATGATGAGGTGGAAAATCCAAAAGACTGCATTGATGTGATCTTAACAGATTAATTTTATGGTAAATAAATACAGAACAGAATGTGTGTAATGCTGGAGAAGGAGAAAATACTCGTGTGTGCGGGTGGTCTTTAAAAATAATATAATAAATGACTAAAAATAAATACACGTATGTATCTAATGCAGAAAAGCAACAATGGCAACTTTAAATAAAACAAAACGATTTACAGGCACAAGTTGAAACAAATAAAAAAAAAAAAAATTCATAACCGTTTTAGTTCTGAAAAGTTCCTTGTTTGTGTCCATGTTCATCATTTACACAAAAAGTCAAACTCTAACATGTTAATTTTCAATATTAACAAACAAAAAAAAGCAGAATAGCGAGATGATCAGTCAGTGCATTGAAAATAAAACTGCTTCACAATTAATTTTTACCTGCAGGCTTTTGCGGGCGAGAGCGGGATACAACTTCATAATTGCTGGTGGGAAAAAGTAACATTTTCGATCGAACAATCCGTCCCGTGCAAGTCTTTACCTCAGGGGAGTCCCCAGTATTGAACTAGTCTTCTTGATGAAATATTAACAAACTAAAAATTGATTTTAAACTATCGCACAAATGGTAAAAGCACATATTGTACCAAAATGAAACTGCAAATGGTTCTTTTTTTAATAACCGCCCAACTGAATGGAATTGTGTGAAGGAAACATCTGGCCAGTTGTGTATTGTATCCTTTTTCCTGCTTCATACAGCCACCAACATGTGTTTTATTTCTAATACTATGTTACAGAGGAGGAGGAACTGGTTTCAGGGCCTGGACTTAGAAAGCTAAACTGATATTGGGCAGGAATCTCAAACATTTTCTTCTGGGATGAATGAAGTCTCTCTCGCTCTCTCTCTCTCTCTCTCTCTCTCTCTCTCTCTCACTTGAAAGCAGTGATATAAAAATGTCAGAGTACATTTAGGCAAAAGTCTGGAAATCAGAGAAGCCTCGCAGTCTGATAATTAAAATTTGAAACATATCATCAGAATATGCAGGATCTTCACTACTGGAGGATCACTGCTGCATGTAGTCTTTATCAAGAGCTCCTATTACTGTTCTAATACATTTGATCCAAACGCATCGGGTCTATTATTAAACTGGGATGTTCTGACTCGGTAGTTAAGACGTTGGACTTGTGATTGTGAGTTCAAACTCCAGCACCAGCAAGCTCCCACTGCAGGGCCCTTGAGCAAGTTCCTCAACCCCTCAAATGCTCAGAGATAAATGTAAGTCGCTTTGGAAAATGCCGTCTGCCAAATGATGTGAATGTGAAGTGTAGAAATAAAATAGAAAAAAACGGGAATGTTGTGATCCTCAGCTCTGGAGCTTAAGAATCCCTGGTAGACGCATGATTACTCTTGAAATGGATGTTGTTCATTTCTGTGTGTGTTGTGCTTTTAGGAGAATGGAGCGTTTCGCGGGTGTCGGTGTGGTGCCGCTGGCCATAGGTGCAGTCGGACTGCTGTTGTTACTGCGGATGTTCCGCAAAGCGAGATGCAAGCAGGATCTCCAGGATAAAGTGGTGGTGATCACTGGGGCCAGTTCAGGCCTAGGCAAAGGTAAAAAATTAAAAAAAATTAAAAAAAAGGATAACATTATTACATAATTACGGTGTATATATATATATATACAGTGTTGGGCAACGTTACTTTTAAAAGTAATGCATTACAATATTGAGTTACTCCCCAAAAAAGTAACTAATTACGTTACTTAGTTACTTTTTATGGAAAGTAATGCGTTATATTACTTTTGCGTTACTTTTGCGTTACTTGTATCTCTTTCACGCCTTACAGGTGTAACAGGTGTAATATAGATAATTGCCATTAAGAAATAAGTTATATTAGGGCAAAAGACATGTCTTAAACATTTAAAATGTTTAATAACTTCTTAGAGAACAATAAGATGATCGACTAACTTTTGACCATAAGGCTGAACACTTTCCAGTCGCACTTCTGTACACTGCTTTTCAATCTGCCTTCGCCGTCAGGAATGTAACTATCGTTAGTGTATATAAGGTTAAGGGTGTGGGCTGCACACCGGTGATGTGGAGGGAGAACATACCTTTCGCCGTCATCACGTAAAACTTCGTGCAATTCCGTAAATATGACCTCGTCCTCGTCTACATCATTCTCTGCTTCATCATCAGCTTGAAACATTCTGAACGCTTTTACAAAGTTCGCGCTATTATCAGTGACCGTGGCAGTTTATCTTCCCACAAAGAGCAAACGAGCTGTGAATTTGCTCTCTATCTCCGCTGCGATGGCATCGTACATGCGTCTCCCACGGAAAACTTTTATTCTGAGCAGTCTATAGATCTGCAGTGGTGGAAAGTCGGCAAAAGTTCTGTAGTCTGTACATCTGTAGTGCTGTGCTTTGCATGCAGATGTTTTTTTTTTTTTTAAGTGGTACTTTTTGCAGTTGACAAGAGCTTTTCACCAACACATAATCTACACTTAACCATTATTCCTTTCTCCTTTTCCTTGACTATTTCAAAATAATAAGAACACTTCCATCACAGTAATGTAATTCTCTGGTTTGCCATCTCCGCTTCTGACCAGCTTCTGTTCCCGCTGCTCGCACGTATGAGTGCGCGATTCTACGTGACTACGTTCATTTTAATTCAGTATTTATTTTTTTATGCAAAATAATTTAACTGAAAAGTAACTCGCATTACTTTTTTAAAAAAGTAACTCAGATATTAGTGTGTAAATTTATAAAGTAACGCGCTACTTTACTCGTTACTCCAGAAAAGTAATATTATTACGTAACGCACGTTACTTTTAACGCGTTACCCCCAACACTGTATATATATACCGTAATTTCCGGACTATAAAGCGCACCCATATATAAGCCGCACCCACTGCATTTGACAAAGATTTTTATTTTAAACATAAATAAGCCGCATGAAAATATAGCCGGGTGAAATATATAGTGGCTCCTTTAAGAGCAGAGCGGCATTTTGGGAATAGCCTGCCGCCGCATTTTTCCGCTATTACTGCATGTGTGCAAAACCGAGGAATATGTCCTTATTATTTTCTGATGCTCATTTCTAAGTTTCTTTGACTAAACCGTAACGCTGTTGCCAATAAAAATAAAAAAGCACGAGTTTTGGAAACCTGTCTGTGCTTATATGATTTCTGTTGCAACTGGAGTTAGCGAGCTCTCCCATGACCCAGACTCAACGCGTTACAACGGCTTGTATCTAAACAGTAGCCTACCAAGAAAGTTATTGTTCACTGTCTTCCTCCTTCCTTTCACAACAATTTCTTGCAGCTCAGAACACAGGTGAGGTGCGTTTTTTCGTTTCCGTTCGGAAATTTCATTGGTCTAATGTTATGGGGTTCAGTTTTTTGGCTTGAAGTTTGTGAAACCGGGAAAAACCCAGGAAAAATTCATAAATAAGCCGCTTCGTTGTTTAAGCCGCGGGGTTCAAAACGTAGGAAAAAAGTAGCGGCTTATAGTCCGAAAAATACGGTGTATATATATATATATATATATAAAATATAAAATATAAATAACCTTTTCAGAAACACTGTATGTATATCCATGACCATTGTAGTCATTGTATCTAATCCCCTTTACTGTTTATTTATATTCATATTATTCATACCATATTATTAATTCATTTCTATCATATCTATCATATATCAGTAAACCAATTTAAAACGACTGCTTAAAATGAACATTATACACACTGAGCCTCGTTTATCAAGCAGGATAAAAAGTTTATTCATAAATCGATCGTACAAGTATTTAAATATGAAGTCTTGGTTTTTATATGTTCCCTGGTGTGCTGTGTGACAGTCGTGAATACATCAGAGCCATGCCTCCTTCATCCCAAAGCAAGAATCCTAGAGAAAATATGTGGTTAATGCACGTCCATGTCAGGGGTCACTGAAGGGTTTCAGTCAAAATTGGAAAAATTTATTCATACGTTAAATTGATAAAAAAAAAAAGTTTTATCATCAATTTTTCCTGTGTTTGACTTTAAACTTGACCTCATGTCTCATAGATTCTCTGAGTAAAACCTCCTGCTTTTCCAGCACAGCATCAGTGGAAACTATTGGGTTCTTTCCATGTCCATGTTCTGGCCCTTTTGTAGGCCAGTAGGCAAAATATGAAGATTTGAATAGTCGTATTAACAAACAATTTGTCGGAAAACGAGCAAGAACGAAACAAATGTACTCCTGGATGCTTTTGTTCGACCTTTCGGTGAACTTTTTTGGTGAGAGCTGGAAACAGAAATTCACTTCTATAGTCCTCTTCCACATAAAGGTAAAATCATGGTAATGATTAAAATGTTTTATATTATATGCAATATCAAGATTCTTTAACAGTTTGATGCTCATCATTATTGACTACATTTTGTCAATAATCTGTCTATATCTTTACCCACAATGTATAAACATTAATAAAAACAGAAAAGGGGGAAGATATCCCATAGTATATCATAAGTTACTTCATGTATTTGTTTAATCTTGCAAATTTATAGACCAATAATGTGTTGTTAAAAGTTACATATTTTTCCTTTTTGTTTTGGCCATTTAGTAGTCATTTTGCACTTTCCTGTCTCAGAAATATGCCTTTTATGGAGATGCATCAGTTTATGTGCGACTGGCATTTTTTTCAACATTAACATGTAAATATGAAGACAATCTGTGTTTCAAAAAAACGTTTGGAAATCCAACGAAAGTGTTTGTTTAGATTGCGACTACATTCATACACAAGTTTACAGATGGATTGATAAATGAGGCCTACTGAATTCCAAACACGCTTTCTTTTCAAATGCAAATCGAACAATAAATGACATAAAACGTTTATCTAAATGATTGACACCACTATTGAATATTCCTAAGAAAACAGATAAATGAAAGTGTATTGTGTCATGAAAAATATATTTCTTTTCCTAATTTGTTTGCTTGAGTAGAAAGAAACACTATTGGTTAGATGGTGTTTCCTTGGGGTATGAACAATTTCACCTTTCAGCATGACGATGAAACACAGGAATGATTTTGCATTATAAATATCCCTGTTTCACAATGGCTGATTGAAGAAGGAAGTCCACAGGTGCCGAATTTAGGAATATTAACATGCTCTGGATGGAAGATTGGACCAAATATTTCTACTCGGGTCTCTCCGAACTGTATATTATATTATGGGCGCCAATAATTCCGTACCTGACTTTATAGGACTGAATATGATTTGCTAAATATTTCTCTGCTAATTATTGGTTTCACGTTGTACACTATAATGCTAATCAGTAGCACAGTGTTTTTTCACCATGTTTTGGCGGCGTAATACATGCGTAGGTCTTCTTCAGAATGTGCTCGAGTGTTTCACGCGGCGGGAGCACGACTTATCCTGTGTGGACGCGACCAGAAGAGACTCCAGGAGGTCGTCGAGGAGTTAAGGATTAAAACAGGTGGCAAGATAAAGGTAAACAGTCAGCCGCACACTTTTTTTAACTAATAAACTTTCACCTTCTGTAAAATAATGGCATGTATCTTTGTTTATCTGGTCAGACCTATACCCCCTGCACAGTGACCTTCGACCTCTCTGACATCGAGACGGTCGCCAGGGCAGCAGCGGAGATTCTGAAATGTCACGGTCATGTGGACGTCCTGGTCAACAACGCAGGCATTAGCTACCGCGGTTCCATCCTGGACACAGACATCGCTGTGCAGAAGAACGTCATGGACACCAACTACTTCGGCCCTGTTGCTTTAACTCAAGGTGACCCCAGCTGTAGTACAGATGTGTGTGTGTGTGCGTGTGTGTGTGTGTGTGTATACACACTATATGGCTAAAGGTTTGTGGACTCCTGACCATGAGCTTTCCCATTTTGGAGTGTGTTTATGGAGATTTGTACTCATTCAGCTAAGGCAGTGTTCCAGTTACTCCCAAAGGTGTTTAATAGGGTTAATGTCAGAGCTTTATAGCAGGACATCTTCTACTCGAACCCATTTAAATCATATCTGTCATGCTGAAACAGATTTGGGTCTCATAGCTCAAGAAGGGCTATCGAATCATATTGACACGTTAAAACCCCCAAAATATTGTACACCTCACCGTTTATCTCATTTTCCCTTCTTTTTTTTTCCAGCCATTCTTCCCTCTATGGTGGAACGAGGTTCTGGACATATAGTCATCATCAGCAGCGTGCAGGGGAAGATCGCCATCCCTTACAGATCTGCTTGTGAGTATGCACAGACCCTGTCTTAGTCCCGAAAAGCCCTTTTTTCGAATACTAATTCGAGTGCATTTTCTAGATCAGAGCATGTACTTAGCATAGTGGTGTCAGAGGGCAAATTAGTCCATCTTCACCGCCTTCCACTGTTGCATGAAAAATGTCAATTCAATTCAATTTCAACAACCATCCAGTGCTCCAGCTGTCCATATACAGTTCCCTTCAAAAGTATTGGAATGGCAGTGCAAATTCTTTATCTTATTTTAATTTTTTTAAATACGCTGCGCAGAAGATGTTGAGATTTTCATTGGGAGTGACGAGGATGGAAAAATGAGTTTATTAGAGGGACGGCGCATGTAGGAAGTTTTGGAGACAAGGTGAGGGAGGTTAAATTGAGATGGTTTGGACATGTTCATGGGAGGGACATGGGGTATATCGGTAGGAGAATGCTGAGGATGGAGCCACCAGGAAGGAGGAAAAGAGAAAGACCAAGGAGGAGGTTTATGGATGCATCTTCCCAGAAGAGTGGAGGGAATTATTAGAGCAAATTAGGACTGAATGTGGAATGGGATATATATACCATAATGACCAGGTGTCCTCAAACCTTTAGCTATATAGTCTAAATTGATGCATCGCGATATAAATACAGACTTGTACCCGATCGATGCAACCCATCGCTAACTTTTATGCTGTGCCACATCTTTTCTCACCACATTCTGTGCATCATGAAAGCAACATTGCGGAATTTATGTCTTTATTTATTAATAATTATTATTATTTCTAATATGTTCATTTGTAATTTCAGGACTTGAAATAACACACCCAAACATCTGTCGTTCCAGACGCAGCCTCCAAGCATGCGACACAGGCGTACTTCGACTGCCTACGTGCCGAGGTGAAAAGATTTGGCCTACATGTGTCAGTCATCAGCCCTGGATACATTAAAACTAACCTGTCACTTAATGCTGTTACTGGAGATGGATCCAGATACGGTGGTAAGTGTGTGCGTGTTTATCTTCGCAGGATACGACAGAGTCAGACTCTTTATTAACAGTGAATCCTATACTTCAAGAAGTAGTGCTCAACACTAAGGATGCTCCGCACAGAGAAGGGCTTTTAATCTGCAGTCATCAGAAATGATCCACAACGTGTGTGTGTGTGTGTGCAATACACTATATTGCCAAAAGTTTTCGGACACCTGGTATGCATAAGTGTCCTGTTCATCAGCATCCCATTCCACATTTAGACCCAATTCGCTCGAATAATTCCCTCCACTCTTTTATAAAGATGTTCCACTAGATTTTGGAGTGTGCATGTGGACATTTGTATTCATCAGGTGCTGATGTAGGTGAAAGTAATGGAGAGTGTGTTAGAGAAGTGAAGAAAAGAGTGCAGGCAGGGTGGAGAAGAGTGATAGCAGGAGGGATTTGTGATAGAAGAGTGAAAGGGAAAGTTTATAGGACTGTGGTGAGACCTGTGATGTTGTATGGTTTAGAGACAGTGGCATTGAGTAAAAGACAGGAGGTGGAGCTGGAGGTAGCAGAGCTGAAGATGCTGAGGCTTTTGTTGGGAGTGACGAGGATGGACAGGATCAGAAATGTATGTGTGTATATATATATATATATATATATATATATATATATATATATATATATATAGTATTGTTCAAAATAATAGCAGTACAATGTGACTGACCAGAATAATCCAGGTTTTTAGTATATTTTTTATTGCTACGTGACAAACAAGTTACCAGTAGGTGCAGTAGATTCTCAGAAAACAAACAAGACCCATCATTCATGATGTGCACGCTCATAAGGCTGTGCAATTGGGCAATTAGTTGAAAGGGGTGTGTTCAAAAAAATAGCAGTGTGGCATTCAATCACTGAGGTCATCAATTTTGTGAAAAAACAGGTGTGAATCAGGTGGCCCCTATTTAAGGATGAAGCCAGCACTTGTTGAACATGCATTTGAAAGCCTGAGGAAAATGGGTCGTTCAAGACATTGTTCAGAAGAACAGCGTACTTTGATTAAAAAGTTGATTGGAGAGGGGAAAACCTATAAAGAGGTGCAAAAAATTATAGGCTGTTCAGCTAAAATGATCTCCAATGCCTTAAAATGGAGAGCAAAACCAGAGCGACGTGGAAGAAAACGGAAGACAACCATCAAAATGGATCGAAGAATCACCAGAATGGCAAAGGCTCAGCCAATGATCAGCTCCAGGATGATCAAAGACAGTCTGGAGTTACCTGTAAGTACTGTGACAGAGCGAAGACGTCTGTGTGAAGCTAATCTATTTTCAAGAATCCCCCGCAAAGTCCCTCTGTTAAAAAAAAGGCATGTGCAGAAGAGGTTACAATTTGCCAAAGAACACATCAACTGGCCTAAAGAGAAATGGAGGAACATTTTGTGGACTGATGAGAGTAAAATTGTTCTTTTTGGGTCCAAGGGCCACAGACAGTTTGTGAGACGACCCCCAAACTCTGAATTCAAGCCACACTACACGGTGAAGACAGTGAAGCATGGTGGTGCTAGCATCATGATATGGGCATGTTTCTCCTACTATGGTGTTGGGCCTATTTATCGCATACCAGGGATCATGGATCAGTTTGCATATGTCAAAATACTTGAAGAGGTCATGTTGCCTTATGCTGAAGAGGACATGCCCTTGAAATGGTTGTTTCAACAAGACAATGACCCCAAACACACTAGTAAACGAGCAAAGTCTTGGTTCCAAACCAACAAAATTAATGTTATGGAGTGGCCAGCCCAATCCCCGGACCTTAATCCAATCGAGAACTTGTGGGGTGATATCAAAAATGCTGTTTCTGAAGCAAAACCAAGAAATGTAAATGAATTGTGGAATGTTGTTAAAGAATCATGGAGTGGAATAACAGCTGAGAGGTGCCACAAGTTGGTTGACTCCATGGCACACAGATGTGAAAAAAACTGTGGTCATACAACTAAATATTAGTTTAGTGATTCACAGGATTGCAAATCCTAGAAATAAAAATGTTTGTACAAAATAGTTTTGAGTTTGTACAGTCAACGGCATACACTGCTATTTTTTTTAACACACCCCTCAACTAATTGCCCAATTGCACAGCCTTACGAGCGTGCATATCATGAATGCTGGGTCTTGTTTGTTTTCTGAGAATCTACTGCACCTACTGGTAACTTGTTTGTCACGTAGCAATAAAAAATATACTAAAAACCTGGATTAATCTGGTTAGTCACATTGTACTGCTATTATTTTGAACATAACTGTATATATATATATATATATATATATAAAATGTGTGATTATATGTGTGATATATAGGTGAGATTGAGATGGTTTGGACATGTTCATGGGAGGGACATGGGGTATATTGGTAGAAGAATGCTGAGGATGGAGCTGCCAGGAAGGAGGAAAAGAGGAAGACCAATGAAGAGGTTTATGGATGTGGTGAGGGAAGACATGCAGGTAGTTGGGGTGAAAGAGGCAGATGTGGTAACAGTTTGGAGAAGAGTCACATATGGCAGGAAAGGTCAGGTGTCCAAATACTTTTGTCCATATAGTGAATGTAAGGAACGCAACCATTTTGTCATTTAGCAGCTACTATTTTACTATTTGGCTTATTGTGTTGGCAGGTATTGATTATTTGGATCATACCAACTTGTGTTTAATCGTTTCCTTACACCAGCTCGTTCCTTCATGTTCCATACTTAACGAAATGTAACTAAATGTTACCGCTTCCTGTATCTATTCTTGTCTCGCGAGCAAAACCCCGGCACTCTTCAGGCCTTTTAGTTTCAGATGTGTGAAATTTTGCCAGATCTCTTTTTTTTTTTTTCCCCTCCAAAAGTTGCATATTTCACTACCGTGCATTAAAATGGTGCTTGATGCAGTGCCTGGAACATTTACAGCACCGTGCAAAACTTTTTTTTATTGTCGATTTCTCGTTTTCCCCAGTGATGGATAAGACCACTGCGGCAGGACGGGACCCTGGAGACGTGGCCCATACTGTCCTGAAGGCGGTCACTTATAGACAGAAAGACGTTTTATTAGTCGGGCCACTTCCCGCTCTCGCCGTCTACCTCCGCACTCTCTGGCCTGCTGCCTTCTTCCGAGTGATGGCCTCCCGAGCCGAGAAAGAGAAGGGAATAAAGGAACAATAAGCAGCAGCCGGAGTTTCTTCGACAGAAATTGGTCTTCGTCTTTTGCGAGTGCAAGTGTTTTTAAAAGTATAATAATTAATCAGGAATTTAAAAAATATATTTCTCCATTTCAGCCTTCAGTTTGTTGTTTTCGGGCCCAGAATGAGCCTCAACTACAGCTGAAGCAGAGCTTACAAGATCCTCCATTAACATTATTTAATACACATTTAATGGGTTCACTGAAAGTGAGGTAAAAATGTACAGTGGATGGAACTCAAGTCCACATTAGGACACCTTTTTCACACATTCACCCAGTCCTTCACACTTAAAAGCACTGTGGGAACTTCCTAATGCCTCTGTGCTCTTGAGAGCTAAAAAGGAGAACCTGATAAAATCCATGTGAACATAAGAAGAGTAACACAAGCTCAGGGGTTTTGGACCACAAACCCTGGAGCTGTGATTTGGTAATGCTACCATCTGCACTATAAAGTGTTTTATATATAGTCATTTATCAAATGTAAATGTTTGCTGTACTGTAATAAAGCTCTTAAATGAACAAGGTTTATTAAGATCTCTGAGGCAATGCTTTACAGAACTCATCTTTTGCTCTTCGTTCAATTCTTTCCTGTCACTTGATTTATGCTGTTGTGTAAAATTAGGTGTTCATTTACTTTTGCATGCCTCGAGATCTGAGAGTAGGTAAATTAGTCGCTGAGCACTTAAAACATGCTGAATATAGAAAACATGGACCCTTGTACTTGATTATCTGGACACATGCAGATGTTGTGCTTCTGCTTAAAATCTCACAATGTTACTGTGATTGATATTAGAATGTTGGTATATACCTGAGCTAAAATCACTCACAAATCACTGCCATATTTACTGCTTCATCCTTCATACTGCTTAATGTGAGACATTCAGTTATCTGGGACTCATTAGAGTTAAATGAGGAATGTCCTCTTTGATGATCGCAAATGTTGAGCTGTTTTATAAGTTGCTCAGTAGCTCTTAGTTTTATAACCAAAAATGACTGTAAAAAGAACATTACTCATAATCTTACACTTCAGTGCTCATGTTAGTTCTCACTCTCCAGTGTTCTGTATTGTTGAAAGATTTATAATCACACTCTTGATGTCACCCAAATGAGGATGGGTTCCCCTTTTGAGTCTGGTTTCTCTCGAGCTTTCTTCCTCATGACATCTAAGGGAGTTTTTCCTTGCCACAGTCGCCACGGCTGCTCATCAGGGATAAATACACATCGTTCACCTTCACTGTTAAATTTTGTAAAGCTGCTTTGAGACAATGTCTGTTGTGAAAAGCACTATAGAAATAAACTTGACTTGTCCTGTGTATTTCATGGGCGATTGATGTTCATAAAAATGCACACACTGGAAAAAGAATTCGAGCATCACTAAAAATATTGTGATTGAAAACTTCCATGCGTGTTTTTATGCAAAAATACATTGTAAAATGTCCCAAACATGCATTGTTTTTAGTCTTCAGTAGCAACATGCGGTTTGAAAAATCCTGAAAGCTCCTCACAGTTAATCTTGAAAAAGTTATTTTTCTGCACCTCCAATGTCTACTTGTCGACATTTACACAAATAAAAATACTGGAGCACCTGCATTCCAGCCATAAGTGGTCGTCCCCTATGCTTTACATGGGTTGGAGTGGAAGATCTTGAGTGACCTCCTATAGAGCTCTGCCCTCAACCCTATTGAACACCATTTGGATGAATTGAAACTGCACCCCAGGCCTCCTCACCCTACATCAGTACATGACTTTACTAATGCCCTTGTGGGTGAAAGAGCACAAATCTCCACAAGCGCACGCCAAACTAGTAGAACATCTTCACATAAGTGTTGAGGATATAACATCATCAAATGGGGACTAAATATGGAATGGGCTGTTCGAAAAGCACATAGCAATCTGACGGTCAGGTCTCCATCTTTTTTTTTTTACTGTATTTGCATATCTTCTTTCGGATGCTCCCATTAGGGGTCTCCACAGCGAATCATCCGTCTCCATACCCCTCTGTCCTCTACATCTGCCTCTTTTAACCCAACTACCTGCATGTCTTCCCTCACCACATCCATAAACCTCCTCCTTGGTCTTCCTCTTTTCCTTCTTCCTGGCAGCTCCATCCTCAGCATTCTCCTACTGATATACCCCTTGTCCCTCCTCTGCACATGTCCAAACCATCTCAATCTCGCCTCCCTCACCTTGTCTCCAAAACGTCCTACATGTACTGTCCCTTTAATAAACTCGTTTCTAATCCTGTCCATCGTCGTCACTCCCAACGAAAACCTCAACATCTTCAGCTCTGCTACCTCCAGCGCCACCTCCTGTCTTTTACTCAATTTGCATATAAAGAAAAAAAACTCTAGAATTTTAATTCAGATCTTTTCGAATCACTCCTGATGACTGAATGCCCGATTTTATCTCAAGGTGAATCAATCCTGTTTTTCTCTCTGAGTAAACAGGAGCTCCATATACTTGCTTAAGTTACCAGAGCACTTTGAACAACTGAACAAGTTGCATCAGGTTGGAATGGCAAAATCTCTACGTTACACATCTGAGGCAGAGGTTTATCTGTTATGCTATAAAATGTCAGCAAATTGACTTTTATAGCATCATTCCAGCTTCGGAGTGAGTTGCAGTTCTTTTTATCGGGTCAATGATGCGACGTGCCGTGTTTCCAGGTTAGAATTTTATCAAAACAAAAGTTTCACCTCAACTTCCCAAACGCACTTAAACTATAAGTCAAATAAAAGGTCGGTGAAGATGACAGTCAGGTTAAATCTCCTACTGTTTAATGAAAAGGTGATGCACCAAGGCAGGGTACAGTAAAACTACACAGAGGGAGGGGAGAGACAGGGCTTCAAAGTAATACTTAAAACATGTCTGTGTGTTCGCCTGTCCACCACGTGGTCACGATCTGACAGTCGCTGCGCAGGTGCAGGAGCTCAGCGAGGGATACCGAGAGAAAAAGGGGGGAGGGGGGGTTGGTCAAGTGCAGTGCTGTCACTTAACAGTGCAGAAAAAACAGGGGAAGAATCTTACTTCTCCAATAAACACCTCCCCCCCCCCCTTCACCGTCTTCTCGTCCGTTTCTCCTCCCGTTTGTCCGTTGAAGCGCACAGACGGGAAAAGAGTGAAGAGAACGCTGCCAGGTTCTTCCCGTTCTGGGTGATCGAGCTCTCCGTCCCTGCCTCCATCTGCCTGTTGGCTTTCAGTCGTGTGTTTGTGTCTGCTGTTTGTATTCTGTAGTGCTTCTCACCTCCCTTTCAGCATGAGTGTGTGTGTGTGTGTGCGCGTGTGTGTGCGAGACGACGTATCAGTACGTGTGTGTGGGTTTTTTCGCGCGCGTGTACACGTTCATACGGCGTACAGTTCGTAGATCTTCTTGGCGCAGTAGGCCAGGGCGGCGAGCGCTATTGTGTTGTGCAGTCTCTTTCTGTGCACGTCGTCGTGGCGCACCAGCACCACGGGCGTGGACGAGGTGAGCGTGTGCAGCGGCAGGCGCGCGAGCTTCCCGCTGTCGTACTCCACCTGGTACTTGCAGCACGGGTCGAACTGCCACGAGATGCCGTAGAGTGCGGCGCAGGCCAGGCTGAGGGCGCCGGCGGGCAGAGCTACGTAGCGGGAATATTCGGGAGGCAGTGCCAGCGGCGTGAAGAGGCACGCGGCGCCCGCTAGTACGGCCGTCTTGTGCAGGCAGTTGCCCACGGCCACCCAGCGCGCCGTCTCGTCCCCGATGCGCGTCGGCTCGATGACGATGTAGGGATACTGGGCCTCGAGCGCCTGCTCCAGCTCATACTCAAACTGCTCCTGCGCGTTCTCACCGTTGTAGATCTCGTGCACGATGTAACACTCGCCCGCCGCCGCCATCACTCCCCTAAAGACGGAGGAAACAGGACCGGATCATTAATACGTAAATCATAGTCCACCACTAATCAAAACCAAGCGACATTTCTAAAATCATTACGAATTTTCTTTTTTTTTTCGAAGTCTGATCTAGACACATTCAGCGTTTATGATCGCGAGCGATTTCATTTCGACACTTTCCAGGATTCCTATTTTCAGCTGTCATTTTAATGTTTTTAACATCGATCGTGTAGCATTAAAATAAAAACTCTAGACGCTGGAAACAAGATTTATGAAGGATTAATAAATAATTAAAAAAAAAAAAATCAATAAATAAGATGAAATGCCTGAAACACTGCAATGAAATAATAAAATACTTTTTTTTTTTTTACAACAAAAACAATACAAGTGGTCTACACATTAACTTGGATGTTTTCAGGGTAGTGCTTTAAAGCTGTAATGGGAAAAAAGCCCCAGGCAAAACAGGAGCAACATTTTCTGGTCACACATTTGTGCTGAAATTGAAAGTGCTATACGATTTTCCTGACGTCTCGAACACCCTTAATGCAGTTAATATGAGGATGTCTGAACAACGCTTTAAATTCAATTCGGTGCATTTTTATTTGTTTAGCGCTTTTAACAATGCACAGTGTCTCAAAGCAGCTTCACACAGATAATGTGCTGATAAAAAAGAATAAGATGTTCTTTATAAGTGTAAGTTTGTCCCTGATGAGCGAGTGGTGACTGTGGCATGGAAAAACTCCCTGAGATGCATAAGGAAGAAACCTTGAGAGGAACCAGACTCAAGAGGAACCCCATCATCACCGAATGTCCATTTATTACAGATACATTTTAGACGTGTACATGGTTATAAATCTGGAAATAATATTTATATTCATCTTTTTGGTTGTATTGCTATTTCAAGTGCATTCTTGTTGTTCTACATAAAAGATACCCGAAGCAGGGCCTGCGGGTCACAGCCGGCCCATGGTGACCTTTCAATTGACTTTATATTGTAGTGTGGAGACATTTACACAGATTTTCATTTCTAAAGTAAAACTGAAAACATTTTTTGCCTTCTTTTTTAAGCTGAAAAAACCTTCCTCTCCTCCCATTGTGAGCAAAACCTTTAATCTAAAGTGTAAACTGAGAAGCAAACGAACTGATTCTCACCAACATAATATCCTTAATGCAGCCATGGCAACTTTTAATACAATACAAGTATAATGCAACATTTACTTCAGGCCCTTCATGGGAAGGCGTTTCTAAAATTGATAAAGCATTTTTAAAAGTTATACAAATATAAATTTGTGGTATGACATCAACTTAGTCTGAGGGTGATATTATTATTAATTTTTTTTTTTTTTTTTTTGAAAATAGTCTCTGCTAACTTTTATGTAAAGTTTCAACAAAGGAAGGAAAAACAATTTTTTGTTATATGTTTAGCCATTTTATAAAATACTTAACCAACCAAAAGCCATGGCTGAAGTACTTGTTTGAGAGTAGCTACTAACTAACTAGCTGTCAACTAGTACCCTGAGTTACTTTACTGGCGCTTCTCAGAAACCCAAATCCCATTCAACCAAACCAGTCTCGCCTATTTGAGGTTATTTCAGAAACACATCCGGACATTTCTGTAGTTTCGGTGTCTCCATGGTAAAATATTTGAGTGTTTTTCAGCGCTAGCTAATTCTGTGCAGAGAAGCCAAGAAAAACATCACATGAGCCGAAAGAGGACGAGCTTTCCACACTTCCCGTGGCCGTTTTTTATCACCTCGCAGCTCGGCATCTTATAACCGAACGCTCAGGTTCGTAGATCAACATTAAACCGAGTATCCTTTTGATTAAAACCACAGATTCGAGCTCACGTTTTAGTCTGAACTGACCTCTCCCTGTTGACTGGGACACCGCGCCTCCTTCCCAAAGACGCCATCTTGGAGAACCAGCGCGTTGCATTTGACGTAAGAGTGAGGAGGGAAAAAAATGGTGCGGCGATGCATTCTGGGTAGAGTAGTCTCCTCGTAGCGTGTTCTAACTCGCAAATGATGTGGACCAAACTACTGTTCCCGTCGCGCACCGCTTTAACGGGGCGCCTTCTACTTCTAATTGTTGGAAGATATTAAAATCGTGATTAAAATGTCAATTTAGAGGTCAGGTGCGTGGAAAAGGGGGAGTGAAGTGTCCGGAATGAATGGGCGAAGCGCTTTAATGAAATGATTGATGTTAAACAATGCGAGGGTAGAAATCTTATGTTTACGGTAACGGCCAATCAAATGCAAGGACAACGCTCTATCTAAAGCTATACATGTAACTCCCGGTGACACCTGCAGGACAACATCGGTATATATATATATATATATATATATAGATTTATTTTTAATTGTTTTTTTGTGCAATCGCTGTACAGAGGCTTTGCACCGACAATCTAGATGAGCATGCAAACAGTAAACTCGCGCTTACCCATACTGTGTTCTTTCCACGCTGCAGCACTGAGGTCCACACCAGTCGGCTTGGTCGCGCGACGCTCACCGAGCTGGCACGCGCGACGTACGCAGCAAGAGCTCGGTCGCACGTGCAGCCTTCCTTCCGTTCACTGTTCACAGCGCATTGCGTAAAGGCCTGAAATATACAGCCTCTGTCTGAGCATGGAGCGCTGAAGAAACCGTCCCGTCATGGGACACGTGCCAAACGGGTCAAGGGGGAAACGCTAAGTAGGTCAGGATAGCTCTCGTCATATCTATATAAAAAAAACACGACAAAAACATATAGAAACCCCGAGATGTCCTTTGAGAGATCCTTCAGAGGCATTATTCAAGGCAGTGAGACCTCTGAGGAAGTTCTCAGACATGGTTCGAGAACACTAAACCTGTGCCAGACATCATCCAAGAACATTTAACCTGTGTGAGACATTATATGAGGACATTAAACCTTCAAAAAGCATGATCTGAGGAAGAGAAACCTCTCGGACAGGTTTTAAAGCAGTTTGGGACATGATTTGAGGATGCTAGACCTCTCTGAGGTGTGATTTGAGTCAGCTTGAGACATGATCGGAGACAGTTTGACCCATCAGAGTCCGAGTCAGCTGATTTGGGTCTTAGAGATGTGATTTGAGGATGATAAACCTCCACGAGGCATGATTTGAGGATCCTAGACCTCTCTGAGGTGTGATTTGAGTCAGTTTGAGAAAGGATCGGAGACAGTTTGAGTCCTAAATGCATGATTTGAGAGCACAAAACCTTTCTGAGGTACGGTTCGAAAACGGTATGAGATGCGATTTGAGGAAGCTAGACCTCTCTGAGGTGTGATTTGAGTCAGCTTAGAGACAGCCGCATCGCCCTGAAACTTAATATGAGACAGTTTGACCCTTTATAGAGTCAAGTTAGCTGATTTTAGTTGGTTTCCTGTCTCAGGAATGTGATTTATGGATGCTAAACCTCCAAAAGACATGGTTCAAAGCAGTTTGAAGAAGAAGATGCTAGATCTCTCTGAGGCATGATCTGAGTCAGATTGAGAGATGATGTCTCAGAGATGTGATTAAGGCACGATTTGCTGGAACAAAAACGTCTTTTGAGACGAGATGCAAGATCGTAGTCATGGAATTTGTTTAGGTCAGATGGACCTCATAGGAATGGTCTTTCAGACAGTAGAATCTGTGGTGATTCCAAGCAGTTAGACCTTTTAGAAGTGTTTTGAAACAGACCATTTAGAAATGCAATGTAAACCCTTTAGAGATGTAATACGAGCCAGCAAGATCTCATGCGGTAGGAACGTGATTCACCTAGACGTCCACTAGACATGATTTGCGGCAGGGCCACGGTCACTTGGCATGTCGTTTTTTTGGTTTAAATTATAAGATCATTATTACATTATTTTTCTGTTTAATAATAAGATAATGTTCTAAAGTTTGGGATCGTTCACAGTCTGTGATATTTTTTTCTTTTCAGATTTTACATGGAATTGCTCTGCTTCGTTTTTTCTATTGTTGGGGATTGTAACCACTTTGTTCAATCTCTTGGGGATTCGCCACAGCGGTTCTACTGGCGTACATGTCCGTTTGGCGAAATATCACCAAGTAAAATGTGGTCTAGTGTCTTAGTGTGCGTAGGAGAGGCACCCTTCTCAACCATCTGCAGAGACAGTGGTCTATTGTGAAGACAGGAAAATGCACAATGTATGGTCATGATGTCAGATAAGACACAATGTACTGACTATGAAGAGTCTCTGGTGAGAATAATAACCCATAGCAGTAAAAAAAAAAAAAACCTGAATGTTACACAAAAAAGGACTAGAGATGCACAGCAATGCTGACCTTTGGTTAAATACTTGATTCAATTTATTACACTGGAGGCTTTGGAGACCATGTTTCTGACAGGCTTGGTTTTGTGTTTTCACAAAAGATTTAAAAGAATTCTTTACCAGATAACCCAAAATGTCCAGCGCTCCAGTGTACTCAGAGCACTGATGATCCTGTTACTGGTGTAAGTGTGATAATTGTCATAATATTTCAGATTTTTATTCAGGAAAGACCATGCATCACATCACATCATGTAAGTAAGCGCCTGAAATAATCAATAAATAGATATTCTCATATAATTGTCAAGACTTTTGCTTGTCAAGCTGAAAACTCTTATGTAATTGTCCACGATCCCAAATCCCAACATTTTATTTTTTTACATGTACAAATCTCATGATTACTGATTTTGTCAAAAAGGTGTCTTTACAGGCATTTCGATTATCTTCTAATGGGAATCTACATGATTCATGCATAGCATCATTTTCTTTCTTAATACATGGCAAATGCGCTTGAACAGAAAAAAAAAGGAATAGTAGTTAATTTATATATATATATATAGATAGATAGATAGATAGATAGAGAGAGAGAGAGAGAGAGAGAGAGAGAGAGAGAAGATTATCAGTAGGCTCTAAATGGCTTAATTTATAAGGGTACATTTTTGTGATTTTAGAAAAATACAAACTAGACTATTCGTGCATGAATGTGATCTAGAATGAAAACATCACTCCGTTTTAGATTTAAGCCAGCTCAGCTCTTTTCTGAGAAATGATTAGGGGCATCTGTACCTCTAAAAGACTAGAATACAGGCAGCGAGAGGTTGGTTGGACAGAGAAGAAATTCACTATAGGGACAAATATATTGGGATTCCAGACTTTTCCAGTCATATGTGATTTCAAGCCAGCTCCATGAAGATGTGCTTTACATGGGTTGGAGTGGAAGATCTTGACCACAACGCTGACTTCACCCAGGCCTCCTCACCTCACCTACATCTGCCCGACTTTACTAACACTCTTGTGGATGAATGAGCACAAATCTCTGCTTCAAAATCTGGTGGAACATCTTTCCAAAAGTTAATGTGGAAAGCAAATGGGGATTCGATGTGGAATGGGATGTTCAAAAAGCACAAATAGTATGCTCAGGTGTTCACAAATTTTCCCATGTGATATCCATCATCCTTTCCTGATCTTATACATTGTGCTGCTGCCACATGATTGGTTGATTAAAGAATGACCTGAATGGATATGTGTACTGGTGTTCCTAATAAACTACCTCTATGCATTAGATCAGCAGTCCCCAACCTTTTTTGTGCCACGGACTGGTTTAATGTCAGACAATATTTTCACGGACCGGCCTTTAAGGTGTGGCGGATAAATACAACAAAATCAAATGATATGACCATAAAAACTGGTATTTTCTAAATATAATAATAAACGTGAATCCACTGTGTTGTTTGTTAATTTTGCTCGCTTGGGGTTTTTTATTTAGCGGTAATGTATTATGCGTTAGCGGCCAGAGCAGCCCCTTTAAGAAGGTAGCGGATGGAGGTAAGACGTGACCGAGGCATCATGACATGCATTAAGAGTGAGTCATAGACAGATGTGGAGGAGAGAATCTGGTAATTTTCCCAAAAAAAAAAAAAAAAAATTGTTCAGAATCAGATAAATAAAACGGAAATAATGTAAGTTATGTATTCTTTCTGTGCGGCCCGGTACCAACTGACCCATGGACCGGTGCCGGGAAAAAGTTGGTTCACCATTTCAATATTTTTTTTAAATGTCAAAGACATGAAATAAGTTTGAGACATAACTTTTAATTACTTGGTAGATTCAATTGACTCAACTTATTCTTATGTAATATAACAAAGGATTTCACATAAAACTTGAATTTACTTAAAAAGTGTGACACAAAAAAACGGGTGTATTTTAACACACCATTTTCACCAGTGTAGGATTATAACATAAAAAAAATAATAAAAAATTCTCGATAATTATGCAAAGAACTGTGACAGCAAGGATGACTTCGTTTTAAAGTCTTTATTTTAAAACTTGGAATATTAATACCGAATATATGAGCATATAAAAACTGATTAATTTCAAGCCTCGTTCGTATGCATGACCCATCCTCTTGTAACAGCCTCTACAGACTATGGCCAGCCTCTTAATATTCAGAGAGCAAGAATATTTATTCTCATTAGAAAGTTGCTACAGATGTTATAGTATAAAGGCAGACTGCACTGCTGTAGATTGAGCACCTTACTTACCCTGTTGATCGGTGGCCTTCGCTGGACACCATAACTAATAAGGCCATGGGAAAAGGTAGGTACTGGAATAACACGCGTTAACCCTACACACCCTTCGATGGCGTATCTCACACCAGAGTTTTGTTACACGCTCCCTGTCCATAGTGTTGACTGTTTGAGAGCGGTATCGATCCTGAGAGCCGTCTTGCCTCTTAGTGTATGATGGTAATGACTCTTTACTGGTACTAAATACATACTCACTCACAAACAGGCTCTCATATTGTCTTTCAATGAAACAGGTTCAGATTTTTTTTGCATGCATGTATGTTTGGAGCACCACTTGGACCTCCTGGCATTGAGCTAGCAAGGCATGTGAAGTATACATGGCACCCTGTTTTGGCATGTTGGCGAGAGAACCCCCGTAACCACAGTCAGTGCTGTAAAAACAGGCCCACATGTCCGGTCATGAAAAGCGCGTTCTCCGAACGCCGGAGATACGTCGTCTGTACAGTTGCTGATCATTTCTATCTCGTCTCCTCCAAACATTCACACTCTCTCGGTTACACAGTCAGCAACACAAGTCCATTCATCCTGTTGCCATCTTTTTCAGTGGATGATGTGCTCCAGGTAATGAGGGTGAGGGTTTTCTTTTACATACTTTTGAATGTACCAGCAGGTCAGGTGAGCCCTGAGGTCTTCTTCAACCACGAACTCCATTGCTGCCTAAGGAAAAAGAATCATGCAAAAAAGTATAAAAAATAAATTAAAAAAAAGATATAGAAAAAAAACGGTCACATTTTCCCATTTAGAGCCTGCACCTTGTACACTGGTGACATTTACACACCTATATCATAAAACCATTCCTTTTGTGGCATTTAAATGTAGCTAGCCCAATGTCACTGTGATCTACAAAGCCTGTGATAGAGACAGCTACATTTCGTCAGTTTAGCCTACTTTGGAGCTCCGTTTCTAGTTGCCTCCGAGGTGTCCACAAGCTCACTATGTTCGAATAAGCAATGCTCATTGTTCTGTTTGGGAGAGATAAAAAAAAATATATTTATATTATCAAGAGACTATTTAGTCTAAAAAATGTTCCAATTAAAAAATTCTGAAATACAACGGTTTTGAAGTCATACATTTTCTTCATTCGAATATCATTGAAAAAAAGCTTCTGAAAATCCGACTGTGTTGAATTGAGTGGAATTACGAAGCCGGCGTTGTGAATCCAATCGGAGCGTGTCGCTAATGTTTTATTTTTCTACATTTTCCAACTTATAATCCTTTAATTTATAATTCTTACATTTATCTTTTTATTCTAAATTTTAGATAGACTTTCTTAATTTTTTTTTAATAAAATCTAGTAGCATTAAAAAAGGAACAAAAGGAAAAATAACCTACGTTTATAAATCGCTATCCGCGATTCGTCATGAGATGTTGGAAATGTTATTCTCTCTCTCTTTCTCTCTCTCTCTCTCTCTCTCTCTCTCTCCAAATTTTATTCTCTCACTCTCTCTCCAAATTTTATTCTCTCACTCTCTCTCTCTCTCTCTCTCCCCAAATGTTATTCTCTCTCTCTCTCTCTCTCCCCAAATGTTATTCTCTCTCTCTCCCCAAATGTGATTCTCTCACTCTCTCTCCAAATGATATTCTCTCACTCTCTCCAAAAATGATATTCTCTCACTCTCTCTCCAAATGTTATTCTCTCTCTCTCTCTCCTCTCTCTCTCTCTCTTCCCCCAAATGTTATTCTCTCTCTCTCCCCAAATGTTATTCTCTTACTCTCTCTCCAAATGTTATTCTCTCACTCTCTACAAATGTTATTCTTTCATTCTTTCACTCTCTCCAAATGTTATTCTCTCTCTCTCTCTCTCTCTCTCCCCAAATGTTATTCTCTCTCTCTCTCTCCC
>JAAIIK010000075.1:389067-403275 GCA_014706435.1 Silurus glanis
TGTGTGTGTGTGTGTGTGTGTGTGTGTGTGTGTGTGTGTGTGTGTGCGTGTGTACCTCACAACGAAAAGGCTTCTCTCCTGAATGCTGAAGTGAGTGCACCTTTAGGGACATACTGCGCTTAAAGGACTTTCCACAGGTTTCACATGTAAACGGCATGTCCTTAGTGTGAGCTGGAGAGAAAGGAAAGAGCGAGAGAGATAGAGCGACAGAGAGAGAGAGATTTAGTGTATGTGAAACACTAATACTCTTGATTCCCATTAAAAACACAAATTATGTCAAATAAAAGTAGGGAACTGGCAGGTATTTAGTACCAGGCATGTAATCAGATGTTTCCTTCAATCAGCATCTACATCTTTTACTAGTTTCTCTCATAACGGTTCATTTCTACATGACTTGTCTTCTATATATTGGTCTACACATCAAAACTGACTTTTTTGGTAGGTATTTAGACTAGGGTTGAAGTTATAGCTTTTTCGTTGTCTGAACGAGCTTTTTGAAGTCAATGTTTTCTTCTAGTTTTACTTCTCGAATGTAACCAGTTTTTGTCCTATTGATGGCATGAAGCTGCCGTTTTATCTATGCACCGCTAAGGCTGCACGAATCCGGATAAATTAGAAAACTGTGTTTTCATACTATATATATATATCCCAAAAGTTGCTCATTCACACTAAAACATCAGACCGGAGAGAAAAATATGCGTTCTCAAACGGAAACGTATTAGCGTGGACACGGCCTTGCTAATCATAGGCACCTGTGAGCTTGTGTATGTGGAAGGGGGCAGATAGCGCTTTCCACCATGTGTGTCACACTGCCTGCAACAACAAAGGGGGTGCAGATGTTTGTTTGTTTAAAATTGTAACTACATGATTCATGTCTTAGAAAAATCCCGTGTTAGCGCTGACTGGTTGTGTGGTGGAAGAAAATTGGGTTTTCAAAATACGCAAACGCATTTGGACAGCCAGCGTCCGCGAGAAGCCTGAATAGATTACGCTTATTTTTGGTTCACTACAACACATCTTGATCGCATTGAGACATTCAGACGTTAGGCAGTCTGACTGTTTTGTTTTAAACGTAAATTTAAATATTTCCATGACGTCGAGGCAGAAAATATTTCTGAAAGCTGAAGAGTCCAAGTGCACTATCAGCAGACAAACACAATTTAGAGCAAAACCTGATTTGCCAGAATTCGGTCACAGTAACGAAAGAAATAGAGAAACGCACAAAAAAAAAAAAAAGAATAAAAAAAAAGAAAGAAAATGTACGCTAAAAAAATATATATCTATATGTATGTATGAAAAAGTGTCCCAGCAGGTCTAATAGAAATGATCAAGAACTATCAATTAATACTAATGACCGAGTTACAATAAAAAACAAAAAAACAAAACAAAAAAAAAAACCCAGAACGTTACTACTCAAGTTTGTAAAGCTCAAAGCACAGTACCTGCTAAAAGTTCATTTGAAAGTGCATGTCTTCATGTAGGTCTCCGTGTCTTAAAATTCACTCTAAGGACATCTTACATATATTTAAAAGTGTCCCCTGTATTTGTTGCGTGCATGTTACGCTGAAGGAAACGCACAGGAGTATTTCTCCTTACTCACCGACCATGTGCTTGCGAACATGGGCCATCGTGTAGAACTTCTTCTCGCATATCTCGCAGGCAAATTTCTTCTCGGCATAACCGTGGACAATCTTGATGTGCTCGTGGAGAGACCAGAGCTTTTTGAACGATTTATTACATGACACACACTGGAAAAAAAACAAAAAACAAAGAAACATATTAATTATTAATTATTAAATTCACTGTTAGATGAATTTCTTTTATCTTGGAGTCCCGGTGGTCTCAGCAACTGTCTGTCTCTGACTCTCTGTCTCCCTCTACTGGTTCATATAAGAAATGTAACGTTCCCACATATGGACAATTGTTTGAAATTGTAAGTCATGAAACGCATTAAAAACGTTCAAAGTGGAATATCAAATATTTTTTCCTCGTTATTCCTGAGAAGTTCAAGGTCATCTGCTTTTACAAGCTGGCGCAAAATTCTCAGAAATCTCGGCTAATCGTCAGGTTTCACCGTTAGCTCTTAAAAACATCAAGACATTCTTTTCTCATATTTACTCGTCTACGGTATTAAGTATGACGTGAACGTAATTTGTTACGGTACTTAAGTCGCTTTTTCTCGTATCTGCACATTACTAAGGAATCTTTACTACATTTCAAAGTAAAATATTACATTTTTTACTCAACTAAATTTTGGGAAATCAGTAGTTACTTTTTATATACGAGTCGATAAAAACTTAACTGGTTAACCGCGCAGCAATCCACAAATCGGTGTAGAGCGCGCGCTCCGTTTTGAACTTGGTGGTATCTCCTTATCACCAACATCTGGTTCAGCATCAGTTCAATAGCAAGCAGCACAACAACGTGGCCTTATTTGTGTGATTCTTGTTGTAGAAGGTTTTGGGTTCATGATCATTTCGATAGATATCAGTGTTTGAGTTATTAAGATCATTCTATTAATAGATTGGTGTAGAATACCGAGTCTTTTCACAAACTTAATTAAGCTTAACCGAGTTCATTAATCTTAAGTACATTTTTTTCTACTTTTTCTCAAGTGAAAGTTTAAAGGGAGCACTTTTACTGGAGTCATATTTTACCTACTGTATCTCTACTTTAACTGAACATTTATTGAACAAGGAAGTGAAGGACTAAAGCTCTGCTGCATCACCATCTTTGGATTTAAACAAAGAGAACTAATTTCCACAGGCATCATTATATATCATGTAGTCACATGACTTTGTTAAAGGATTTAAGCGCAACATAAACCTTTAGCACCACTGAAGATCCTTTAATGTCTAGAGATTATTGAGTGTTATCTGTGAGCCGTGCTTCCCACCTGGATGTTTTTTTCGCAGTCGGTCTGCTGGTGCAGGGCCAGCTCGCTCTCCAGGACAAACTTCTTGCCGCACTTGTCACAGATCTGCATGCGCCTGTGCGTGACGTTCATGTGCTTCTCCAGGTACCAGCGAGTGTTGAACACGCGTGGGCATTTCTCACACGTCAGTGTTCCCCGCTCCTCACCTTCCCTCCCTCCTCCTGAAGCAGACGGACCAGAGCTTCTTCCTTCCCGCGCTGACCTCCGCTTCTGAGGCGGCGCTTCTGCACTCCTTCTCTGCCCCCTGGTGGTCACTCCGAGTGACCCCGGGGCTGCAGCGACGTGATGACCCTTTGTGCTTGTCCGCTTGGATCTCGTCCTCAGAGTCTCGTTTTCCTCTCCATCGTCGTCGTCGGGGTCCTCCTCTGCGCTATCCTCTTCTTCCATGCTATCTTCGTCCTCATCTTCCTCCTCTTCTTCTTCCTCCTCCTCCTCCTCCTCTTCACTGTCACTTTTCACCTCTCCTCCAGGGATGTTCTTGTCACCTTTAGAGACATGCAGGGTCTGGTTGTTCAGGTTCACCTCAACAATGATCTGTGCTCGCTTGAACTCCTCCTCCTCTTCTTCTTCTTCTTCTTCCTCCTCTGTGTCATCGGACGTCTCGTCGTTTTTGGTCTTTACCCCTCCAGAAGTCCCGGAAGCCTCTTTGTAGTAATGCTGGAGAGGGGCAGGACTGGCCTCGAGGTCAGGAGCCAGCACTTTGGCAGGCATCTTGTTGTCAACCAGCACTGAATAGGGCTTGGACACTCCCTCCTGCTTGTAGAGCTTTGGTGATAGGTCGCTGTCTGCTAGAGAGGTATGGTGGTAGTAGGCCTGTGTAGAATGCGTCCTCGACCCCTCCTCCTGCGACATGGCTTCCTTTATAGTCTCTCCCTTCCGTGGCTGGCACGACTTCATCTGTGTGTAGATAGTCGTTCGAGTTGTTTCTACAGTTTGTTAACCAAGCGTGAAACCTGACAAGGTTCCTATAAGCCAGGCAGGAACCAGTCTCCTACCTCTCCCTCGACGGGAGAAGAAAAGCAAGATGCCCAAATCGAACCTGCCCCCATGACCTCCACATCAGAAGGAGGTAGAGATGAAAAGGAAGACGAAGCGGATTTACACCTTCTTTTTTTTTTTTTTGTTCAGCTCGGTAGTCGCAGGCAATGCTGCACTCGCTGCTGGAGTTTGGATCAAAGCTTTTTCTCGTCTTTCGAGGTGATAGAAGGGATGCTTTTTCCTCCGTTAATTTCTGCTGAATCAGCAAAAAAATTCCTACTCGTACGCCGAGATTAACCTCTTGTGGTCGTCGCAACCCGCCGGGTCTGTTTCAGAAGCACGGTACCACGCACTGCCTGAGAGAAACAGAAAGTAAAAAAACAAACAAAAACAAATCGTTCAACTTAGCTTGACACTCAAAATCCGAGCCTAAAATAAAGGCGAAATATAACGCACTTACAAAATAGGAGCTGAAACAAGAGAACGCGAAACAGGATATGAAACAGCACAGACATTCTCACAAAGAGCAGGTCGTGGTGCATATCGTTTCGGCATTAGAAGTTACCATTTATATATTGAGCCATTCATTTAGAAGCCAAACTGACCTCTTAGCGCAGAGATTGCATAAACCGTATACCTGGCTGTGAAAAGGCAAGTCAGCGTTTCGGCATCCACTACACGAGTGTGGAAGAGATAAGCGAAACTGTTGTTTGGTTAAGGTGCAGAGATCTAGAAATCTCACTACTACCAGCACACATACAGGCGTGCATTTACTCACTCACTCACACACACGCGCACGCTCCTGACCGCAACCGTTTCACTTCTGTGTGGGAGCAACTTAAATTAAAACCACAAAGGAGCTGAGTAGAGAAAACTAAAAACCCTTAAACACACACACACACACACACACACACACACCCCTTCTTCTACACACAAACACGTGATTGTTTAAGAAGTGATCGCAATATTTAATGTGCGATTTTATATAATCGACAAATAAATCGTCAGAAGAAAATCTGGTTGGGGGGGGGGGGGGGCATAAATAACTGGTATATGAAGCTTTCTAATTAACCGAATTATTTTTTTTAACAATTTCAATTTTTTTTCTTTTGTGCAAACCAACAGGTTTTAGGTTTTATTTTCTCTCTAGTTTACGGTTTCCTACCGATCACTACCTACTTTGCATTTGAAGACCTGCTGGCACCGGTGGGCTTTAGAAAAACTCATCATTAAAAATGTGGCTCTCAATTAAATACATCTGCACATACTGACCTCCCACTAATAAATGTTGTCAGCATGCTGTTCTTTTTCCTCAGCTAATATGCTATAACATAGTGTTGTATTAGCTCAGGAAAAGTAATCCGTATGGACATTTCCCATCAGATCTTTAGGGTCTGGGCACATTTTGGCTTCCTTGCCAGCCAATAGAACTAGATGAAAAGAAAAATGAAGCCCCACACACACACACACACACACACACACACACACACACACGCAAGCGCACGCTGCAGCATTTCCCGTCTGATCAACGCAACCTAAAGAAATAACTCCACAGCGATTGTGGCACCAACAACGGATAAGAAAGCGAGTGTAATACGCAGAATTCAGTAACGCTACAGAGAGCAATGTGTTTATGAGGCCACACACAGCGAGGAGGATAATGAGATATAAAAAGCTTAGGGATACGTTACCTTGAGAGTCACACCACTAACGTAAAGCTTTTGTTTCAGCATCCCAATTGATCAGACGAACACCATGTTTTCAACTACCGTAGTTTCATAATGCATGCATCAGTTAGCTTGCATCCCTCCCACCCCTTTCCACGATTCAAGCGAAAACCAAACCGAAATATGTTACGGGAGGTGAAACAAAACAAACAAAAACAACTTTGCACACCCATTTATCATTGAGCATTTGACTGGGCTCAGAATTAACCAATCACTTTCAAACTGCGCCAAATAAAGATCAGCTTTTCTGTCTTGTCATCACTGAAGACATGGTCTCCAAAAAGCTTACAAAGCATGTAGATAGGGCTGAAACCATCCCTCGAGTTATTCGTATACCCCAAAATTAAAAAAAAAAGGATAATTTCCCTCGATGCTTCCGTTAGTCCATTTAAATCTGGACCGCGTAATAAACGTGGCGTATGCACAACACGGGGCTGGAAACGTGCGTACCCCTCTTTTCAATTGACACACCTGATAGTCTAGAAGGTGTAAAGGAAAATGTGATTTATCACACTAGCATTGCTCTGTGCTCCGGTTTGTGTGTTTTCTGCCAATTTTTATCATAGCCATTATTAATTGTTTTTTGCAATTTGTGCTTTAGTAGCACTTTTGTGGGCTCAGACCAGTGAAGCTTATCTTCACTCCCCATGTCATCAGTGTGATTTGGGCACCTATGAAAGTTTCTGGTTCAATAGTTGCTACTGATTCAATTCATTTTGTATAGCACTTTTTACAATGGACATTGTCTCAAAGCAGCTTTACATAGATAATGTGGTAATAAGGTTGTATGTGTAAAAATGTGTACGTTTATTGCGTAGTTTGTTCCTTATAATTGTTTTTCCCTGATAAGCGAGTGGCGACTGTGGCAAGGAAAAACTTCCTGAGATAGTATGAGGAAGAAACCTTGAGAGGAACCAGACCTCATCTGGGTGCACTAAATGTCCATTCATTGTAGTTACATTGTTGAGGTGTGTAGTAATAGGTGTGGAAATGCAGATCTGTTCAGGAGCCACTGTGGTAGACTGCTGATATTAATTACAGTCTGAATCGGTCCTCGAAGTTCTTGAGTTGCTCGGCGGCTTCGTGGATCTTTAGGCTGTAGATGTGGAACCATCCCTAGCTGCACAGAGTGCTCTCAATTGAGAAAGACTCCATCCAGAAGTAGGACGTCAGGATGAACCAGGCAGATCCAAAATACCACAGTTTTCTGCTTCCAAGACAACAACGTAAGAGAGGACAGACTGTTCATTTGCAGCCTACTATATCCCACCCATTGACAGAAGCCACAGTAACAAGAGAAGGTTATTCACTACACCAGTTAGCGGTATTAATGTTATGGTTGTTTGGTGTATGCAGATCCAATCAGTCAGAATGGTGTTATTTTTTTAATTCAATTACTCTACTTTTATAATACTAAATGTTTTAAACAATTGAAAATTAGAAACAACCCTGGAAAATAGCAATAATAAGCAGTTTCCTGTATTGAAAATGCATTGTTTTGATTCACCCTCCTCGTGTGGTATTTTAATTATGCCCATTTTAACACCGGCACTGCAATGGGAAAACTATTAGTCAAATACGTGCTCTCACTATTTCTTATTTTGGGTTTCTCACTAGTATGATGTTGAATGGCTGAAAATGGAGAGTGAGTTTTTTTTTGTTTCTAGAAGTGAAGAGCAACCAATTTCCTTTCTGTATCAGCATATATATTCCCCTCTACAGAGGAGTTTGTCTTTAACATCCAACCGATAACGCTGCTCGGGCACAAACCACACTCATTGAACAGTTATTATCAAAGAGATGATTCATGAATGAAGGAATTTCTACTGTTCAATCGGATTTACAGCACGACAAACGTAAAGAACGAACGCTGCATCGGTATTTGGTGGGAAAAGATCATCGCTAGGCCGTGTGAACGCGAGTCAGGAAATCAGTAGACGATTCGAAACCAAAATTTACTAATTTATATACTAAGAACGTATAGCGTTCAGTTGGCAGTTATGAGATTCAGAAATGCCCTGAAACCACAGCTTTCAATTTGAGTGCATAGTGTGTAGCGGTCTATACTCGTGTTTTCAAGGAATGATTTAATGAGAAATTATAGTGTAGACATTTTGAAGAATGTACGATGAGGCTCGGCTGACCTCGCGGCGATCGAACTGACGGTTAGAAATATGGGAGTAGACCAGTGCATGGATGCTGAAAGCAGATCAACATTTTTTTTTTAAACAATTGTTGATCAGCATGGCAAGGAAGCAAAAACAGCTCAGTTTAACCACGCTCTACCTTTAACGGTCTCGGTCTGTACTTCCTGAGTCAGTTTTGTCTTTGAATGCGTATGTGTGTGTGTGTGTTGCATGGCCCACCTGCAAACGTGTGTAAAGCAAAGCAATCTCTTGATGCTAATGCGTCGTCAAAATTTTAGATTCATCCACGAAGAAAACGTGGAAATACCAGGTAAACTATTATAAAAACCAGACTGATGGGTGTCATGAAAAACAAAAAACACTGTACACACTCCCACATACACCCACACCTATATACAGACACACTTCGCTACCTTTCTTCCTGCCCTCTCTGCAGCTTTCTGAGAATCAGCACATGCACTGTGAGACCACACGACGGGTGCACAAGCGGTCATATCTGTGTTTATTTGTGTGTTGCCGGGAATTGAGCTGCACTGTATGTAGTAATAGACAATTTGATACACGCAACATTATGCAGATGTTTATATACGCACGCCGGCCAATTTTCAGGAACGCCCCGCAAACGCTGGATCCGTTCCAAGCTGTTTCGAATCTCGATTGGATTCAGAACTTGATCATGGTGCAAGTATACTGAACTATCATCAAACCATATGTCGACTGCGTTATTATGCTGGAAGACATTATATGCCGGGTAAAATGTGCCCATATATAGTCAGCAACAAGTCAGGGTATGTTTTCTTGACAACGAAAACATTCGCCACACTGTTACACCACCAGCAGCAGCAGACTGTTGTTGCCACGAAATCTGATTAATCACAACAAGCAACGGTTTCCACAACTTCACCTGCCCAGTTTGAATCAATCTCTGCACACTGTAGCCTCGATGTGGTCTTCTGCTTTTCTAGCCCATCCACCTCAAGGTCTGAAGTGCATCCAGGGTTGCTTTTCTGCTTACCGCAGCTACTGTATCCTTCCTGTAAGCTTACACCACTTGGGCCATTTTCATTTGACATTCCCCTAGAAAACATTTTTTTTTGTTATTAACCACCAGTAAATTCTAGTGACAGTTGAACATGAGAATCATAGATTAGCACTTTCTGAATGACTCAATGTATAATCTCTCACTGACAACCATGCCACAAAGTTACTGAGATTTGTTTTGTCTTTGGATTTTTTAAATGCAACTGTTAACTGATGCTCTTGACTTTCATCTATGTTTTTGTGTACTGTGCTGCTGTTGCACGATTGGCTGATTGGATAATTATACAATTACATAAATGTGGAGGTGCACAGGTGTCACTATTAAACTGGCTGTTGAGTTTTGGGACCATTTCCCATAAGACACTGAAACTAAAAGCACAGCATGAACAGTAGCTGACACATGACTTTATTTCTATACCACTTTTTCTAGTACCAATTTTTTTTTTGTCTACATTGAAACTAATGAACTTTACACAGGCTTTAATGAAAGACAGTGTCTGTTACACGGTGTAACGGGTGAAAAAATGTAGCCTGCCGCCGCATTTTTCCACTATTACAAGACCGAGTGTGCAAGACCGAGGAATATGTCCTTATTATTTTCTGATGCTCATTTCTAAGTTTCTTTGACTAACCCGTAACGCTGTTGCTAAGAAAAATAAAAAAGCACGAGTTTTGGAAACCTGTCTGTGCTTATATGATTTCTGTTGCAACTGGAGTTAGTGAGTGAGCGGCAGGTCAAACGTCAGAGGAACCTCATCCATATTTATGATGTGGTGCGGTCTGATTCAGTGGGAGCGCGTCTGATTTAATATAAAGTGTTTCATTGGCTCACCTGAACCCGTTCCGCAACTTCATTGGTCTAATGTTATGGGTCTAAGTTTTTTGTCTTGAAGTTTGTGAAACCGGGTAAAGCCAGGAAAAATCCATAAATTAGCCGCTTCGTTGTTTAAGCCGCGGGGTTCAAAGCGTGGGAAAAAAGTAGCGGCTTATAGTCCGGAAAATACGGTAATACTCATCTAGTACATATACTACAATCGTGAAATTGTGACAGTCTAAACGTAGACTTCTGTTGTGTTTAATAACACTGTGCAGTTCTCATTTAAAGGTCTCGCAGCATTCGCAAGTTTATCAGAATACATGAATCTGTGTGAACTCCTGAATCTGCAAAGCCTCTTCTAACATCAGCAGTCAGTAGCGCTTGCATGTGTCTGTGTGCACATGCAAAGGAAACCTGTGCTGTGGCAGATGGTTCAATCAGCAAGAAACCAAAGTTTGGTGGTTTTGATGCCAAAAAAAGAGACATTAAGACCTGCTGGCCACCACCCAAATCAATGCCGAGGCTCTCGGGCTTCCTATGACTTGTTACCAGAGAAGAACTCCTGCGGAGGAAAAGAGTTTAATTCAAAGCGAAGTTATGAGCCTTTCAGCACATCCATCTCTATAATTTCTAACACGGTTATGCAGATTATTTGGAAACTGACAGAATATTAGATCGTATGAACAACTGTGAATCAGAATCAAACAGTAAACCTTTGTCTGGTGCCACTATTTCTGAACAACGAATGAGAAGAGTTTTGAGAGCTCTAGCCCTACAAAACTACTCAGCGTTTTTTTCTTTTCTTTTCATATCGGTTTGTTTAATTGCATGCAACAAGAAACCAAACCAATCAAAACCATCAGCGGGGGTGAAATCGGCGTCTGATGTGGGTAACTGTCAAACCAAGTATCTCTATATTAGGTGCTACTCATTATTGGAACACATTATTCTAATGAGTCAAAGTGGACCATCACGTAATGGTATAACAGAATGGAATAAAATAGGATAATTTAAAAACCTCCTGTTCTTATTGAACTCAAACACCTTACTAATTTAGTCTGTACTGAAGAGGTGGCCAAGAGACTGTGCCAAGAACTCAACAAGAGCCAAGGACTAAGGAAACAAATCACGAGAGAGAGAGAGAGAGAGAGAGAGAGAGAGAGAGAGAGAGAGAGAGAGAGAGAGAGAAAAGAGAGAGGATGAATCCAATTCCCTGACTGTTTAGTGACACTACAATTTCACCTAAACCTTCATCTAAAATACTTTTAGGTATTTATATCCAGACTTATTTTAGTTGGCTCGAGAATATTTTTATATTTTTGATGGAGACTATACAATAAAACGTGGCTCTAAGCTTCTACACAGCTTCTGCTAAATACCATAAATGTAAATTGCAGCTAAATCAGACCAGGTGGAGAGCTGATCAAACCGAAAATGAAAATGTGGTTAGGTTATGGTTGCTGTTTTGAATTGAAGTTACTTCTGTGTGACTTATACAGATTCAATTTGAAAGAAAAAAAAAAAATGCAAGTATAATATTCAGGAATGCATCTGATGCTGCTGAAAAGAGCTGCAGTCAAATCATTTAGCAGTCTTTAAAAATCTGTACTTGGATGGCATGTGTGAAAATGCTGATTTACAAAAAAAAAAAAAAAAAGTGATTTTTCATAGCGGTGCTTGTGATTCTGACTCACACAGACACTCCTTGATGTATCCACCTATGTTATGCATTTTCTGCACTGCCAGATGTCAGATGTTTTTACTAGTGTCTTTTATATTTTGTCACTAAACGTGGGAAAGAACCCCCTACTTTCACAGGAAGAGGCCGTTCAACTGACAAAGCCAACCCTTTTTTTTTTTTTTTTTACTAACCACGGTCATAACCAAATCTTTCAAAATAATAAGGTTCTTGATCTAATATGATATCATTTCTGTTGTAACTCAATGACAGGGACGTGCCACAGAGTCTTGCGTTTTGTAACACTACAAAAGAGTTTTTCCTGTTTCACAGCTGTTGCACAACGTTAAATAGAAGATGGTAAAATTCTAACTGCGTCGTTCATTAAGAAAACCTTTTATTCACAATTGTTAGTAAATACCTGTGGTATATATATGTAATAAAAAAACGTGGAATATACAAAACAATTCACGACGTGTTGTGAGAAAATAAGCAACAAGTTGCACCATCCAGTTACTAACTGATTTCTTAGAAAACCCTGGTTTTATTCCAGTAAAGACTGAACAACAAAAAGTCTGACCAAACTCAGTTTCACACACAACTGTACAAGTGACAATGGTATATTTAATTATTTTATTTTATTCAAGAAGTATTGTTTGTGTATTCGCAAGACATGTCTGTAGAAATAGACCATGTATTGCATGTTTTGGCAAGTTAGATTTTTTTTTAGAGCTTGTATTATACTTTTCATACATTCTCTTCCGGGCGGTGTTTTCCTGCCCATTTCTTTTAACCTCCACGCAAACTCTTACAATTATGTATTTCTGAAATACCCAAACTAAGCCCAGCGGGCCAAAGCTTGCGCATGGCGACCTTTGATTCAACCCGCCATGCCATATACAAGAAAAAGGGAATAAACGGTAAAAAATAAAACATTTTGGGAAAATTGAGCACAAATCTCTCATCAACAGATGTCACTGGATTAGACAGTAAACTCGAGTCCAATTAGTTGGACAGTTTCTCATTGTACTAGAAGTTTCACTGACCTAGAACTAAAAACTTAAAAATAAAACCGCATTAACGAGGTTGCAGAGTCATGTTTACTATTTCTCCTTTAAATATTATGAAATCATGAATGAAAGGAACCAATTAAATGTTCATTGCAACATAATGGTTGGTTTAATGCAGTATTTATTGTTTGGCGCATGGACCTCAAATAAACACATTTTTTGTGGCCCTTCACAAGAAAAAGTTTGGGCACCTTTTGTGTCAAAGTGTCTCTCTTTTTCTTTCGTTTTTTTTTGTTTAAAAAAAAGGGTTGAATGACAGGAAATGGAGCTAACATAAGTGTGTTGAGAATGTTCAGTATCCCTATATGTCATTAATTAGCTAACGCTAGCCATAATGCATACTACATTACGACCATTACATTCTGAATAGCTGTCAGTGGACTTAGGTTTGAAAGTTAGAAAATACGAGGAGAATACTCAAGCTTGGCCAAATATAAACAAACAAATAAACAAACAAAACGCAAAACCAACTCGTGCTGCAGAAAGGCCCTGCGTCCAGCTCAGTTATTTTAAAAAAATAAAGGCCACAGTCATAAGATAACCTCTGGCTAGCAAAACATGCCTGAGGCTGGACAAAAAGACGAGGTCGCCTGGTAGACAAATGAACAAGTTTCCAGGAAAAGAGCGCAAAGAAAGGGTTAAGCTGAAGGAAACCTTGGTTGGTCCAAAGCGAGACATGCAGCAGGCCGTTTGAGGCTAACCGAGCAGCGCTAGTCAGTTAGCACCAACACAGCTGCGTGCAATGGAACTCTGTGGATGTAGTTAGCAACTGGCTAGCTAGCTAGCTAAACAAATACCAACCCCTGCACACACACTGTGCACCTTCTTATACTTGTGTTTATGTATATATATCTATATTATTTAACCGTGCTGAACATTTTATCAGCATTTGAACAGCAAATTGTATTTACCGACATGCCAACATGTCTATTGGTATGTTTAGGACTTGGATTTTCTTCTTCTTTTCATAAAAAAAACCCCACCAAAACCGCCCAGATTTACAACACGTTGCTACTGAGATTTTTTCACCTCTTTTTTTTTTTTTTTTTTTTTTTTTTGCACATACACGTTTTCTAACGTCCCCATGCTCGGCTGCACGCCTGCACAGCCGAGCTGCACTGACGCTGCTCTGCAGGATTTTCATTTGCAAACCAACATTTCACGCGAAAGAAGGAATTTAAACATTTTAAGCAAGACCCTCTGCTCGATTCCGAACAGGCACATTCACACACACACACACACACACACACACACATACATACATACAGACTGTGACAAAATAACTCTGCAAAAAAACGAGCACTATTTGGTTTGACAGTTCCATACCTGTGCAGATCCTCGTGCGAGGATCTCTGGAGTGTTTCGCCCAAGATACACGGGTGTCATTCTTGTTTTCTGTGTAAACAAACAAAAAAAAAGCGAATGTAAAAAAAAAGAAAGGGGGGGGGAATAGAAGTTGTGCTGAGCTCTGCTCTCGGCTGCTGGACTACTCACCCGGAGCACGAGCGCCCTCTCCGTCGTCGTGAGCGCACGCGAGCTGAGCGCCAGGGAGCTTCACTCCACTCCACCGAGAGGAAAAATGTCATTGCGGTTTGCGTATCGAAAAAGAAATCATCTTGGTGTTATGAGCACGCGAGTATCTTTTGCAGCCATTCGCATGCGTGCTCTCGCTGTCTGCTCTACGTGTACAAACAATAATGAGTTTCTAATGAAACTGACGCCCTCCACTGTTTACCGTGTGAAAGCAGAAGCACAACGGCAGCGCTGGTTTCATGTGCTCTCTCTCTCTCTCTCTCTCTCTCTCTCTCTCTCTCT
>JAAIIK010000075.1:403502-416963 GCA_014706435.1 Silurus glanis
TATCTATCTATCTATCTATCTATCTATCTATCTATCTATCTATCTATCTATCTATCTATCTATCTATCTATCTATCTATCTGTATTTTGCAATGGGTACAGGAAGCATGATTGTATTCAAATGATTCATGTAACTAAAAAAGACCAGTAAGAGTTTATTTGAGTGACAGGAGAAACGTGTGCAGTTGCACTGGCATTCTGGACAAGTTATTATGGAAACAAAAACATAAATCCATGAAATTGAATGATCAATTAGACAGCCTTGAGTTAAAAGTACAGTAACTTTTAACTGCTGCCATTCAAATCATCCACAACACCTAAACATTTGTGCTTGAATGATCAGGTTCTAGGCTAATGCACATAATGCCCAGGAATGGAGATACGATTTAAAAGATTTGAGCCACTGTCACCCTGTGTTAATCTTTGCCTGTAGTATACTGATGCCTCTGATGAATGGTTCTATTCATTAAACATTCTTCCAATCTACCAAATGTGAATTATTATGATTCAATTCCAAGCTTGAAAATGATCCAGGGTTAGAATGTGACCCTCAAGACCCAAGTGTTTTGTACAATTAAAAAAATCTGATCAAAAGAGCTGAAGATCTTTAAAGTAATATTTGGGAAAGGTTTCATGATTCAAATAGGAAGTGTTATTTTTTACTCTGACTCATGTGCTCTTGTCCTGTTGTGCTTTTTGGTGTTGATTTGTTATTTTTCCTTACTACTCTTTTTACTTTTTTTCTCCTTTTTTATATACCTTGCTCTTTTAATGTGAAATCAACGATGGATGGTTTCATTGTATACAATAATGAGACCTTCTGACCTTGTGAATGAGAACAATAATGTGCATGTATAGTATATGTATGTAACACATACATAGAGGAATAGCCTACAATTTTCAAGCAGTAATTTTCAAAGAAACGAGGAACAATTGGTGAAAAACAAAGGCACAAAATGAACAAATCACAAAATGTACATTTAATAACCCTTTTTCTCCCCTCAAGAAGTTGGGGTATCCTACCTCTGGGGTGGTCTAGTTGGTAACTAAGAAGACAAGGGAAAATTCTTACTTAAGTAAATACTCATGCAAAGACAAAGAGACTACTGTCTGAATGAACAGGTCTTCTGTGGGTAAACTAGTTGCCAAGGGGGTGTCATGTTTTGAAGCAAGATAATGTGGTGTGAAGACTACTAAAGCCTGGAATATGAGGACACCAGTTTTTCTTTATTAATATGATTTTTGCTGTAACAGTATAGTAAATGTTCTCTATAAAGGGAGTTTCAAATGCAGACAGGAAATCACAAGAATCTGTAGTTTGTGTATTATAACACATTAATAAGATGAAGCAATAGATAGCATGGGCTCAGAAAACCTGCTTAACATGCATGTAAGCATCTAATCTCTTCTGTATATTACAGATTTGTCTCTCAGAACTGCCTCTGTATTCACAAACACTATGATAATAAAACAGAACATCCTTTCCACATGTTTAGTACTGTTTGACCTGGTAGTATTGTAGAGTCAGGTTCCTTTCGGGGTTTCTTCCACATATCGTCTGTAAAGCTGACAAAGTGAGGATTTTTCAGAGTTACAAATACTGAACTGAAATGTTCTTAAAGACAAAAGATTAATGTGAAAAATTAGCTTCTGATTTTGTCAGTTTGTGTCTCAATTGTATGTGTATTTGTAAAATAAATAAATAAATAATTCAAATATATATTGCTTTACCAGAAAATATGCTGGATAAAAAATATGGGCTAATATTTGTGGACACCCGAAGATAGGATTTGTATGTGCTTTTCTAAACATCACAGTCGATATTTGATTTCCTATTTGCTGTTGCAATAACACCCACTCTTCTGGGAACCACTTGATTTTGGAGTTCTGTGGAGATTATTGGCATTCAGCACATGGGTGTTAGTAAAGTCAAGTACTGTTGTAATGTGAGAAGGTCTCAGGTGTAGTTATCGTTCAAATACATTTCAAAGGATTTGAAAGCTGGACACTCAAGCTATTTTGCTCCAAAACATGTAAAGCATATCTTAAAAGAGCTTACTTTGTGTAAAGGGTCATGGTGGAACAGGTTTGGGTCTCCTAGATCATGTGAAGAGAAAATCTAATGCTACTGAATCCAAAGACATCCTATACAATTGTGTGCCTTCTACTATGTGGTATGAATTGGGGGTATCCACATATGACTGGAAAGGCCAGGTGTAGGTTTGTCCATAGAGTGTATCTGTGGAAAAGACTGCAATAAAATAAACAAAATGGCATGTTTTAATTTTTTAACTAGGGTGTCAAGGAAAAGACATAACGGATGCTCAGGCCCTTTAGTGGATGTTGAGGAAAACGTTCAAGGAGAATGCTGAGGATGGAGCCGCAAGAAAGGAGGAAAAGAGGAAGACCAAGGAGGAGGTTGATGGATGTGGTAAAAGAAGACATGCAGGGAGCTGGTGTGAAAGAGGCAGATGTAGAGGACATGGTAGTATGGAGACGGATGATCCACTGTGGCGATCCCCAATGTGAGAAGCCGAAAGAGGACGACACAACGAGCTATGCTCAAGTCAATAGTAAAGTGCAACATAACACAAATGAACAACTTTTGGAAAAAATTGTTTTTTTTGGAAACCATGAAAAATAAAAAAACCCTAATCCGGTGCATTAAGCAGAAAATATTTGCTCCTGTAGTAAGGTAAATATAAAGTGGGTTAAAATGGCACCTCTCATCTAGATTTAATAGTAAACACTAGTCTAATTGTTTATTTTGTTACTATCAAATGAGTACATTTAAATCAGTGAAAAACTTTAAGTAGAAATAATGTCTGTTTTGTGTTTTAGGAAATCAAATTTTTTTAAGCAGAGAATTATAATATAAATAAATCCGAAGTCACTGTTAATGGAGCAAAATAGATATATTTATTTAGCTCATTAAGCAAAATAATTGCATTTGAACCACTGAAAGGAATTTTTATAGGTAATAACGCCAAACCATCTGGGAAAACGAATTTTTTAAATTCTAAACTTGACCCCCTTTTTTTTTAGCATGACAATACACCCGTGCACAAAGCGAGCGCCATGAAGATATGGTTTACAAGGGTTAGAGTGGAAGATCTTGAGGTTCATGCTATAGAGATAAATTGGGATGAATTGGAATGCTGACTGCATCCCAGACCTCCTCACGTCACCTACATCTGTACCTGATTTTACTAACACGCTTGTGGATGAACGAGCACAAATCTCCACAAACACAAAACAAAGTTTAGAGGAACATCTTCCCAGAAGTGTGAAGGGTATTATAAGGTTAAATGGGGATTAAATGTGGAATGGGATTTGCAAAAAGCTCATACAAATCTAATGGTCAGCTTATATACAGTGGCGATCAAAATTAGAGAACAATGTATAAACAATTGAACAATTCTGAAATAATGTCATCTACACTGCTCAACAGTTGAGGGAGTTTTTGTCCTGTCTATACCATGCTACCAGAACACCTTTTCCACAAAATAACTAAGGCATTTAAAAAAAAAAACATTATTTACCAGAAAACACACTGATCAAAATTAGAGAACACTTTCAGATACCTCCCAGTTATTGGTGTTAATCTCGAACCTGGTGCTAATTTCCTTGATTATCTGTCAACCCCTATTTAACTGGCAGCCTAACTTCCAGTTTCACTGACTCTGCAAGATGGTGGGCTGTTCTAAAGTGACTGAAAGCCTCCGGCAGCAGGTTGTCCAGATGAAGGCCAAAGGGATGACCCTATCAGCCATAGCAAGACAAGTTGGTCGTTCCAAATCTGTGATTTCAAGAATATTGAATCTTTACAACATCACAAACTCATTCAAGTCTGCCAAGAAGGCTGGTCGTCCACGGAAGACAAATACAAGAGAGGACAGGATACTGCGGAGGATCTCAATTGGCAATCGTTTCCACACTGCAGCTGTTATTGCTCACCAGTTCAGCGCTGAACAGGGTAAGGATCTGTCTCATCATACAGTGTCTCGACGTTTAAGAGCATTTGGACTAAAAGCCCACTCTGCAGTGACCAAACCTCTCATTATCAGAAAGAATCAAAAGGCTAGACTAAGCATGTTGTGTGGACAGAGGAGAACTGGTCCAAAGTTCACTTCAGTGATGAAAGCAAGTTTAATTTATTTGGGTCTGATGGGAAACATTTTGTTCGGCGACAAACTGGAGAAAGACTGAACCCAAAGTGTGTAAAGAAGTCAGTGAAAAGTGGAGGAGGAAGTGTCATGGTTTGGGGCATGTTTTCTGCAGCAGGAGTTGGGCCTCTTATACAGCTACATGGCAGAGTGAATGCAAATGTTTATCAGAACCTTCTTCAACAACATATGGTTCCTTTCCTGCGTTCATCACCCAATCAGCCCGCAGTGTTCATGCAGAACAACGCTCCATGTCACACAGCAAAACGGGTAAAGCAGTTCCTTGAAACTGAAAACATTGAAATAATGACATGGCCTGCCCAGAGTCCTGATCTCAACCCAATAGAGAACCTCTGGAAAATCCTTGGTGACAAAGTTATGGCCAAGAAACCCACTACAGTCACCGAACTGTGGAGGAGACTGGAAGAAGAGTGGACCAAAATCACACCAGAGCAGTGTGAGAGACTAGTGCTGTCCTGTGGCCGCAGATGTGCTGAAGTCATTCAGAGCAGAGGCCTGTACACTTCCTACTAATTGCTGACTGTTATAACCTTCAGAAAATTTTGTTGTAATCTTTTTCCATGCTACAGTCATTGTTGTTCTCTAATTTTGATCCGTGTGTTTTCTGCAAAATAATGTTTTTTTTTTTAAATGCCAAAGTTATTTTGTGGAAATGGTGTTCTGGTAGCATGGTATAGACAGAACAAAAACTCCTTCAACTGTTGAGCAGTGAAGATGACATTATTTCAGAATTGTTCAATTGTTTATATATTGTTCTCTAATTTTGATCGCCAGTGTAATATATATATATATATATATATATATAATCAAAGTTTAATTTCTATAATGTTGTCTCTTGAGAAGATACACCAAAATGGTTGCTGTAATGTGGGGGGTGTACTCACTTTTGTGAGATGCGTGTGTATATAGGTGGAAAAAAAACAACAACCTTGTGATGAATCACACGCAATAGGAACCCACCCTTATATGGGTGACGAGAGATAATCATTCATTATGGTTAAATTGTGTTTAATCAACACTTGACTACCGCACTGTTGATGGAACTTGCAGTTCTAAGTATTGCTATGACAGGCTCTGGATCTTGATACAGTACTTACTGAAGTCGAATGAAAAAAAATACTCCTGAAGACAGTTTGTTCCAGTGGTTGAAAAAGAACATTTCCTGAAATAATAACCACCAGCATGTTTGTGTTGGAAACTTTTCATTGCAATCCTCAACCAAAATTAGTATTTTCCTGTGGAAAATCCTAATTAAGGAAAGTAATATGGCAAATATGTATTATCCTGCTTCAAAGATCCCCCACTTCCTCCTTAACCGCAGGAACGAAGGTCTTCACAAAATCAGTCCAACCCACCCCCTAACATATTCATAAATAATTTGATAAATCCATATTGATTGTGGAATTAAAGATTAAACCATGTTTAATCAATACATATTATATTAAAGAATGTCTGCATAATAACTGGTGACTTAATTCATTACCAGGTCAAGAAACCAAAATTTGTCATTTATTCAGATTTACACTGACATGTCCATTACATTTCAGTAGAAATAGATTAAATCTATCAATCTGTGACTGCTGGAATGCACGTGTGTGCTTCCCTGCCACACAATTAGATAAGAATATGAACAAAACACCAGAACAGTCAGGCTAACAGGGACAGAGAGTGAGACTAACGGATGAAATGATTTTATCCACTATTTATAACTGCATTTGACGTTTCTCGTCTTCTTATTCTTGAAGATTACAGTGCTGTTTTTGGGAGGAACTCATTCAGACATTAACACACAATTTATAAGTTGTTACATTTCACAAACACAAACACACACGCTGCGGAGCTGCTGCGTTCCAGATCCACCCCCTGACTCCGTTTCACTGGTGGAAAATTTCTAGTCCGTAATTTCAGCCGAAAGAGAGAGTGAAGAGAAACAGGTGAAACAAATAGAGCAAAAAGGAGAGTTGCCTATCGCACCCCGAATATGTTGTGTGTAGGCTCTTCAGTCTCCACAGTTCTCCTCGCCACGCTCCTTCATCGAGTTAGAAGGGGTAGTGCACCGAAGTGTGTGAGTTCATGTTTGCGTTCATGCACTGTTTGCGCCTCATTGGGGCAGTTGCAGCAGTGTGCCCTGACCCGGGGGCAAGTAGGTGACATTGCGCGAGCGGCTGAGTTGGAAGGCGATGTCCTCGGCTGCCTCCAGCTTTCTCAGCTCCACCAGGCCGTCTCCTGCCACGGCCAGAGAGTTGGCGATAAGCAGCGCAGCCTGAGAATCACCGGCTGCTGAGATGATGGCTGCCTGTTTCTGCTGCTCTGCCTGCACACACACACAAAACAAAAGTGTGTTTTTCACATATACCTAGTTTAATACTTATAAACAAAAAGAACATACACTGCTTCTCTAGTTCGGGTTGCCAAGCTACAGCGCCTGATCAACACTAAACCACCAAAAAAAATTATGATGCACAATATTGCAGAAATCCATGTTGTTGCTAAGTCATCTCAGTTGCTCAGGGGCACCTGGTTCCACAACTCCAACTGACTGTCTAAGAATGTAGAAAAGGACTCATTCCTGATAAATCACACTCTGGTGCTCATGATATTTCTCACTCTCTGGTGTATGTCATGTTTTAATGCTTTATAAATCACACTCTTGGTGTCACACAAATAAATATGTGGTTCCCCTTTTGAGTCTGGTTCCTCTCAAGGTTTCTTCCTCATACCATCTAAAGGGGTTTTACTTGCCACAGTCGCCCCAGGCTGCTCATCAGGGACACAGACACAAATTTAAATAAGTGAATTTCGTTCTAAAATTCTTACGTTCTGTAAAGCGGCTTTGAGACAACGTCCATTGTGAAACGCGCTACAGAAATAAACATGAATTGAAAAAAACTTATTCTGTTCTGTAGCTGACCCCAAAATCCATCACTTATCATTCCGAAATGAACACAGTTGGAACTAAAACCAGATGCAAGTTCTCCTTCACTTCAACAACCATGTGGATGACAATAACCAGAACAACATAACTGCAGGAAAAGGTTTGTTTTCTGGCAGTTTTTAAATATGCAGTGAAAAACCAAACAAAATCCATTTTTATGATGAATGTTTACTCTTGCACTTACTTTCTCCACAACAAACCTAGCCCTTTCAGCTTCCTGTTGGGCCACCTGCTTCATCTCCACAGCCTCTGTGAACTCTTTACCAAACGTCAGATGTGTCTGCCGAGACGGAGAAAAAGTTACTGAGCACAGAACACATTTTTTAAATAAATCAACGAGGCAAAAAAAAAAAGAGAGGAGGACAAGGGGTGTTACCAGGGAGACGTCGTCGAGAATGAGGCCGAAGGTGGATGCTCTCTCGGTCAAATCTTCACTGACCTGCTTGGACACGTGCTCTCTCTGAGTGATTAGTTCTCCTGCATCGAACCTGGCCTAGACACACACATCGATACGTTACTATACATGTTAACATTATATACGCATGCACTTGTTTTTGTGTGCAGCGCCACTCACCACGACAGCCTTCAGTACTTCAGTGGTGATAGAAGGAAGCACTCTTTCATCATAGTCCTCACCAATGCTGGTGAAGATCCTCGGGAGCTGACCTGCTACAGGCCTGAACAATATCCTCAGAGTGATGTTCACGTTCTGCAGATCTGACAAACAAAGAACGACAGAAGAGAGTGTGTTTTTTTTATATAAAAGCATTAAATATAACCACTATTGCACAAACCTCCATATTTTTCCTTCTCTCTCTCTCTCTCTCACTCACACACACACACACACACACACACACGGAAACATGAAGGCTAAACATGCAAAGTCCTTGAGCTATTTTCAGTTTTACAATTTAAACGACCAGAACTTTACCAGGTTCCTTCAATTAGTTCGCTCGGTCGGTTTCTCGTTTCACCTGCACTCACCTTTGCTTCCAGTGACAACCGGAATGTTGCGTGGTCGGGACCTGCAGTCAAAGATGATAGGTTTCTGTACCCAAGGAACCAGGAAGTGCGTTCCCTCTCCAACCACGGTGTCCTGAACTCCTCTAAAGCGGTCAAAGATGACTGCCCGGTGGCCAGCATCAACTGCGGAACAGACATCATGCACACGGCTTTAAACAGACCGCAAAAATCTAAAAAAGATTTGATTTATAAATAAATAAAATCAATAAAAAAAGATCTTATTTTCAATAATAAATAAAAGAAAAACATTTTATTAAAAAATAATAGTATTAGAAATATAAATTAATTAGAAATGATTAATGAAAATATATATTAAAAAAAGATTCTCAATAATAAATACATTTTCAATAAAAAAATAATAATCAATAATAAATCGATTCAAAAGAAATCAGAAATGGCAGATCTTTTAACACCACCAATAATGGACATTTTGAATACTCCAAGCTTTTCCGAGTTCATAACTTTTCGGGGGTGCCAATTCATAGGGCAATTGTATTGTTCCGGCACGTTTGCTCAACAGAACCCTGTGGCGTGTCAAGTTCTTACTTGACATGCCGCAAATGATTCCGATGTATTATTATTTATACACCAAACAGAGTACAGCAACAGAGAGAAGTGGCATGATGTGATCATGTTTAAGTCAAGAACTGACTGTCAGAAGCATAATGTTAGAAATGGAGGTATGATAAGCAACACTGTGTTAATAAAGAAGGGACAATGAGGGGAAAATGTATTCTTTTCATCAAACAAATCAATATTACATGAGCATTACTTGAGGAAACACAGGCTCCCCTACTGATGTCAATAATTGTACTTTTTTAGGTTTAGACTAATTGCAGCTGCCTTTTAAGATGTAAAATGATACCAAGCTGCGGTGTGCAATTTGACAATACGGAAAGAATGACAAAGACTTCAATTAATAGATTATAATTCCTATACGATCTATTAGTATTTACTCAGCATATGCATTTATATGCGTTTGAACGAATGACCTTCCTTAATCCATCTAAAGGTGTAATAATGCAAAAATATTGCATGAACGCCAGCCATGAACGCGTGCAGTTATTTTATACAGATAAACATTTTCATCAAATTTAGATTAAATCACCAGATGATGTGATACGGATCATAGACATATAAAATTATACAAATCATGATGGAAGATTTTTTTCCTCTCTATTGTCCAGCCCCAATCATAAAATCTTGGTCAAATTCTACAACACGATAAACGATACCGTGTTCTTCTTGCCAGATTACACGATTGTGAAGATGTGCAATTAAGAAACTTATTACATTCTGATTGCATCATCATTCTGTGTGGTCTGGGGTTGTGGGGGAAAAAAAGGGGGGCTGGATAAACAATTCTTCAGAGTGAATCTGGCCTTTTTGCAATCGCTGGCTTGTAGATGATCATTGTAGCAACAGAACACATATTACATGTTGTATTAGTTAATGCCTGTATGTTCATCGTGCACTGTTGGTTTACTCTAAACGGGGAAACTAATCGCTCGGGAATACTTTTCCAATAAAGCCGATTCTGAACATGACCCTTCAGGAACTTTGTGGTTGGCTGTCCTTGGTCACATGGGCACTAAATTGGATTTACGATGCATAATTTCTGTCAATTAAACCGTGCTGAAAATCGGACAGCGTAACACGGATGAATGCAACACCTGTATTTGAGTCCGTTATGACCTAAAAAGCAGAGATCTCTCGATAGATGGATACTTTTTTTTTTTGTTACCCAGACCTCCTCTTACCATTGTAGAGGGCAGAGTTAGCCACACCTCCTCCAACAGCCAGAGCCAATCCCAACTTTCCAATGGACTCGAAGAGCTTCGCCATGGCAACAGAGACTCAGGGTCCTGTATATAAAAAAAAAAAAAAAGAAAAGAAGAAAGAAAGTGTCATGCTTTTGACACAATGCATTACACAACAGTGTGATTTCATGCGAAGGAGAATATTTTGAACATGTTTCTACTGAATATTCAGAAGCATCATCACGATTATATCTCCTCTAAAAGCATATACAGGTCTCTATTTTTCTGCTCAGACTTTTATTGAGAGGAACAGAAGTGAGCATTTTTATATCATGACTGCTGTAAATAAAAAAATGGGTTTATATTTGAGTAAAACGTGAACACCATGAAGCGGCCTGGTTCTCCTACATGGAAATAGATCATTTATATTTATTCAGGAAACAAACAAACCGCATAATCATGAATTGAATCATTTCTACGACTGAATTTAAAAAAATAAATGCGATTTAAATCTGTAATTGCAGCACTCCGCTATCTGATGCATTCTGGCCTGACATGTAACTAGCCGAGCATGCATTGTTTGCTAACATCTACCTTTCAGAACAAGGTAGAACAATGAACTAAATCTATTTATATTTTTAAAAAAACAACGCTGTTTTCATCTCTACATACGAAAACATATCGATATTTTCAATTGTCAAGGACGTTTCCTTCTTTAAAACAACGTGTAGCTCACCAAGCTTCTGACGGTTCACTGTGACCTCCACTGGAGCCTACGTAGGAACCACATGAACGCGTGTGCGTTGTGAGCATGCGCAAGACCGCCAAATAACAAGCATTTTGATTGGAGCCAGCTAGACCTAGAAGTATGGAGAGAAGTTATTGGTTGACTTGAACGCGGCTGTTTTTTGTTTTTTTTTGTAAGATCATATAGTCATATAGTAATATAAATAATCATAGTATAATATAGTATTTGCATAATTAAATTTTTTTGAAGCAATGACGCTTGCTTTTCAAACGATTCGAAAAAAGGTGTAAAAGCATTACCGTTCAGCATATTGAACACTAATGACATCTTCTGGTCAAAAGGGTGAACTGCAGGCAGTGAACAGCTGCGTGTGGTATGGTGATTCAAGTGTTTCTGCTAATTCGTGTGCAAGAGATCATGATCAAGCTGAATTTTTACAAACTGGAAAGTCCTACTTCCTACATTAGATCAAACTCAACTTTATAATATGAATATTCACTTAAAAACTTTTAAGGGTTCAACTTATAGGCACTATATCTATCAGGCTTCTCAACACAGAACTGAACTGAACTGAACACACACACACACACACACACACACACACACACACACACACACACACAACTGTGTGACTGATCTGTCTCTTTACAACAGGTTTACTGGCAGAGCTATTTTGTATTTTGTGTTTTGTGTATTTGTCTTGCACTGTGTTGTCTTGCACTGTGTTGTGTTGTCTTGCACTGTCTTGTGTTGTCTTTGCACTGTTTGCATCAGGTTGCACATATGCACTTTATGTGGCGAGGACACTTACTAGTCCTTAGCCCTGTGTTTTCTGTTTGCTGTGTTTGTTGTTGTGTGTAGCACCAGGGTTCAGGAGGAACGTTGTTTCATTTCACTGTGTACTGCGTCAGCTATATATGGTTGAAATGACAATAAAAGCTTCTTGACTTGAGGTGACTTGACTATAGAGAAGAAATATAACATGTAAATTCACATTTTATAACCGCTGTAAAGCTGAAGTGGGACAATATTCATTTAAAAAAGTTCTCTATTTTGTAAATGTTAGACAAGTGAACCACAATGTTGCAAAATTCCCCCTAATTCCTTCTTATTTTGGACGTCTTGAAGCTGAAGCTAACATGCAGTTTTGAAAAAAAAGTACTTAGATCTTCTGTGGATGAAGTCTGTCTTAAATCCTTCTGTCTCTTCATGTAATCCCAGACTCCCTGACAGACAGACTCAACGATGATGAGATCTGGGCTCAGTGGGAGCCAAACTATAACTTCTAGGACTCCTTGTTCTTCTCTATTCCAAAGATAGTCCTTAATGACTCATTTCATCCTACTGAGGACATCTTGAAACTGTAGTTGCTAACATAGGTTTTACAACATTACTTATGTTGTTCATCGTTGTTTCTGTATTTATCCCCCTCTCAAAATATGTTTATGGTAATAGTTTCATATACAGTAGGCCCACAAAACAAAATTCAAATAGCCTTTAAATGAAAAATCTAAACCAAACTTAAAGTTACACTGAATATATTTTATAACTGCTGAGTTTCTTCATACTTATATGTCCATGTTGATGACCCATAAAGTACAAAATGCACTCCTTACACAACTCAGTTGCATTCCGTGACACCCACAAAACTCCATAAAAAGTTTAAGGAGAAAAAAAGTTTAAGGAGATAATTGTTTACTTCTATGCCAATATAGATTTCCGATTAAACAGTCAAAATCAGCTAGTTTTAGTTAATTTTTTAATGTTAAAAAAGGCAAGTTTTTGTATTTTATTGATGTGTTATTATTATTATTATTATTATTATTATTATTATTATTATTATTAGCAATCGATTGTGTTTCATAAAAGGCAAAGATCACAAATGTTGGGTTCTGAATAAATTGATGATGTATTGTCTGATTTATTTATTAACATCATGAATGTGATTAGACAAAACTTCCTGCTTCAAATGATAACTTATTTTTAATTCGATTTTTGTGCTGGGTAAGAAATAAACAGGGAAATGTGTCAAAAAATGTCACTAAAATTAATAATAATAATAATAATAATAATAATAATAATAACTACATTTAAGATGTGATTGCAAAAAGAAAATGAAAGATCTCATTTATTGTATGAGATTTTTTTTAAACATCTGATAAAATAAAATTCATAGCAGTTTTTTTTTTTTTTAAAAACAGTGAAAACCTCTTGTCTGTACTTTTACTCTCAACACTCTCAATAACTGTTTATGAGTATCAATATTCATATTGATAATGCTTTTTTTTCACTGTATCGATAAATGAAACTGCACTGATTCTGCATTATGGTTCTGTATTACCGAGTTGAGTTACATTTTCATTATATGTGCAACACTTAAACGATTCATAATTAAATAATATGATAAATAATTGAATGATATGATAAATAATTAACATTTATTATATATATAAAATGCATATCATTGTGTCAACTGTTTGTGCTTCTCTGCGCGCGTGTCTGTGACGTGTGTTGCGAGTGTGTGCTTTTGTTACGTCACGGGTTATATAGGATTAACCTCCCATTAAACGTGTTCATTCCATCTTGGAGCTGGAGCTCCTTTTCTTCACAGATCCGCTGAGCGATCCTGCAGACAGGATGAACAATTTTAAGTTTTCTAAAGCGTGTTGTAACTTTTTGACAGCACAAGTTCCTGATACTGTGTTCAACAGCGACTTCACAATGGAGCAGGTTCCTTCTACAGAACCCTACTCTGGAGTTCTGCTCTTCTTGGATATTTCCGGTGAGTAACCTTATATATATATATATA
>JAAIIK010000075.1:421963-458657 GCA_014706435.1 Silurus glanis
TGTAACAGACACTGTCTTTCATTAAAGCCTGTGTAAAGTTCATTAGTTTCAGTGTAGGAACCTGCGGCTTATAGACAGGTGCAGCTTATTTATGTTCAAAATAAAAATCTTTGTCAAATTCATGGTGTGCTGCTTATATTTGGGTGCGCTTTATAGTCCGGAAATTACGGTATTTGAATATGAGCCCTATATATATATATATATGACTTGGCACCTAATCAAAGTGCTTAAATAATGTCTGTACATACAGTACTGTGCAAAAGTAAAAAAAATGCTGTAAAGTAAGAATGTTTTTAAAAAAAATAGATGTATGAATACTTAAATTTTTATCAATTAACAAAATGCATAAACAGAAGAGAAATCCAAAACAAATCAGTATTTGGTGTGACCACCATTTGCCTGCTAAACAGCATCAAATCATCTGGCTACACTTACACTTCTCTGTACAGTTTTTGAAGGAATTCAGCAGGTAGGTTGTTAAAAACATCTTGGAGAAACTAACCACATGTTAGTCTCTTCATGTAATTCCACACAGACTCAATGATGTTGAGATCTGGGCTCTGTGGGAGCCAAACCATTACTTCTAGGACTCCTTGTTCTTCTCTATGCTGAAGATAGTTCTTAATGTCATTGGCTGTATGTTTGGGGTTGTTGTCCTGCTGCAGAATACATTTGGAGCCAATGAGACACCTTCATAATGGTATTGCATGATGGATATGTATCTGCCTGTATTTCTCATAATTGAGGACAACATTAATCCTGAACAACTCCTGTTTTTGTGTGAAAAATATATCCTGGTGGTGCAGCTACTTATTTCCTGAGTGCATATATGGATGGCCTGTATGCACTCTTACCTTTGTTGCACTTTGTGGTTCTAAATGGCTTCTTTTTCTCTTTTTATTCTTGATTATTTTTTCTTTTTTTTTAGGATTCACTGCCTTAACAGAAAAATACACTGCGATGCATGAAGAAGGCCATGGGGCAGATGAGTTGACAAACAAACTTAACCAATTTATCAGCAGACTTGTTATTTGTAAGTTGTGTCTTTGTTTATATTCGTTAACAGAGTTTGAACAGAACATTTATGTCTATGTATATGCCCTGCTTTATATCTAAGATTATATTGTGGCCTTATTTCATTCGTATTGTTTGTATGGTCTCGTCTAAAAGCTAAATTTATAGTGTTGTTATTTATATCTTTACTTTTAAAAGTCATTAACAGTTGGAACCAAATTCATTCTGTGTGTTAACACACTTGGCCAATAAACCTGTATGTGATCTATACCACAGGTATCCTAGAAAATGGTGGAGACATCTTGAATTTTGCAGGTAATGCCCTTTCATTTTTTTCCTGCAAACTTGTAGAAACTTCCACACAGAATTCCATACTATATTTGACATGCTCTTGCCTCCAGGGGACGCAATTCTGGCTCAGTGGTTAGTTGAGGGGATACAGATGAGTGATGTGATATCACTGGCTGTCAAATGCGCCTTGAAAATTCAAAGAGAGTGTGACCTTCAGGAAGAGAAACATGACAGCGAGCTACATGTCAAAATTGGTGATTATTTTTATTTCTCCATACATGCTTAACTGTCAGTGTATTTTATGCAACGGACCATACAGTACTTACAGGCCCTTATTGTCTGGCAGCAATATCAGCTGGGAAACTCTCCAAAATAATAGTGGGAAATAAATCGAGGCGTTTTTTTGTCATCACTGGCCCAGCTGTGGACGAAGTGCGAATGAATGAGTCCCTGGCAAATCCTGGGGATATTATTCTTTCTACTGAAACGTTGAAGCTCTGCGACCAAAAGAACATGGTCATCAGACATACTGCACATAAAAAAGCTGTCAAGGTTGGTTTTACACGTCATGCGGCAAACCGCCGGAGCCGTGAATTCACGGCACCTGAATTAATTACACCAATTTTACTATCTTTTTTATTTTCTGGTTGATCTTATTGTTAATGCTTTCAATATTGAAACAGGTGCTTCGTTTTAAGAAAGAGCCCAGGTTCTCAGTGGGAACATACTATCAGATGCTGGCCAAGGACCAAAAAATCCCTGAGAAAGGTAACGGGCTGTTTAAATTTTTTTTTACGCATCTTTTAATGCACGCATTTCCATTGCTTCAATTTCAACGTTTCATTCCTTTAGGCTGCCTGAGATCAGTGTTCCGGTTGATACCTGACACAGAGAAAAAGAATTATCTTAGGAAATATATGATGAGAACAGTCTTGCAAGAGGTAAGTACAATATGAGGCAATAAAATGTCACAGAGTCACACAATACATATCTGTGATCGGGGCCAGTTCAAATGCAATGCAAAAGTTGACCCATGTTGCACAAAGGATTGCTTAGCGCCCCAAGTGTGCTGGGTCGACATTCTCCATGGAGACTGGAAATGATATATTTGTTTCTTTTTCCATTAGTTTGATGAAGACCAGCCACCGGAACTCACATCAGAGATACGACCTGCAACCATCATGTTCATTAACGTCACATACACTTCAACTTATACTCCTATGGAGCTGTGCAGCTTTGTTCAAGAAGCCACTGTCATAATTGACACCAGTCTCCATCCCCATGGCCAACTCAACAAAATATTCTTTTTTGACAAGGTATATTTTCACTTGTCACATAATTTGTGAAAATGACCAGACATTTCTGTGTTAGAAAAAGCATTTTGAAATCTAATTTCTGTCAGTATTAACACTGAGCAACAACAGCTACATGGTGATAAAGAAACCTGGTGTCTGAAATGAGAACGCACCTGTCTTCCATAATGATTCTATATTTGTGTATAATGTATAATGTAGGATCCAGTTATAAAGTAGAATGTGCTAGAGTTCCTTTACACTAACATTCCCATGAAGAGATTCTTTTTTTTTTTTTGTTTGTTTAATATTTTTTATTTGGAAAAGCATTTATAATTGTACACTCACAACTATATAACTCCTCTACCAAAACAAAATTTGACAAATCTAATAAAGAAGAATAGAAAATAACATGGTACTATAACTTTTCCACATGAAAAAAATAAAAAGGAGTAAATAGACAGAAGTAAAAAAAAAAAATAATAATAAATTAATAATAATAATAATAATAATAATAATAATAATAATAATAATAACAATAGTAAACATTTCAGTGGGTTTTATTTAGGGGTAGACAATTTGTTTTTAAGCCACTGAGGTATAATTCACTCTGCATGGTGAATGATATTTGTTAAAGCTGTAACAGTTTTGCTAGCCTAGTTTTGAAAAATGAATTTTTTACCAAACTGTAAATTGTAAAAGAGTAAGCCGAGCACATATAGAACTTGAATGGATTCATCCCTTACCCTTTCCAACCAGATATTTTTAAAACACCATTCCCAATTCCTCATGCCATTTTGCTTTATTTCTGTCAATTCTGGGTTTATCAAGAGGGAGAAGTTGATTAAAAACCTTTGCTGTTAAAGACTTCTGTTGGAGTCACAAAAGTAACAGGTTCTTCAGAGTTTCTTGGATGGTAAAAATGTTTCTTGATGAGGTACTATGCCTCATCTGAGAATATCTACATATATGGGAAGATGGTAAATCCAAATCCCTAAAATCCACATATACACAAAACCTTATGCAGATCCTGAAAATACTTAACACTCTTTTGCCACTGTCTAAATATAGGATCCATATAAGATGGGGAAATAGATAATTATCAATTAATGTGGCTAAAATCAAAGCTGATGTAAATTTCAAATGGGTTCTAAATTGATTCCGTATTATGAGTGTGGGCAGCACACAGGACTGGTAGTAAAGTCAGAGGGTTTGATGGGTAGCGAAGAGGTCACCAAAGCAAATAAAGATAATTTAGTACATAACATAGTTTCCAACTAAACCTACTGAAATGTTGCTTGATTACAACAACATGTTATTATTATGAATATGAGCAGCCCCAATAATATAACTGAAAATTTGCAAGGTAAATGCAAGGCCACCCTGAAATTTACATCTCTGAAGTAATGTTTTGGCGAGCCATGGAACCTTTCCATTCCATAAAAAAATACAAACAGTTTGATCCATTTAACTAAAAAAAAATAAAATAAGATTAAAACACGGGGATACATTCCATGAAAATATTCATATACTTAAACAGTCAGAGTAGAGGTTGCCCCACAGTGCAAACACATACATTCTTAATGACATATCAGAATATAACAGTTCATCTTCTCTGAATCTGTCATGTTGTTTCAGGACTGTACGTTTCTCAGTGTATTCGGCTTGCCTGGATATAAGAAAAAGGATGAGAGTGGTCTTGCATTGAAGGCTGCCCACAGTTTACACAAGACCTGCCGCAAAAAAATGAAGCATCTACAGTAAACTAAACTGCAATTTCCTTATGATTTCACTCACGTTATGGCACATAAAGCATTTTTAAAAACACCCTGTCCTGTTTCATTCATTGTGATATAATCATGGGAACTGCTTGTGTCTTGCAGGAGTATCTCAGTTGGCATAACTACAGGTCTAGTGTATTGTGGTTTGGTGGGCCATCATTTGAGGAATGAATACACAGGTAAGTAGTGTTTCCCATACCCTATTACTTTAACAGCTTCTTTAACTGTGCTTGTACTTTACCCTTCATTGCTTTCCCTCTACTCTCTTGGACAGTAATGGGAAACAAAGTAAATCTGGCTGCCCGGTTGATGGTTTACTACCCAGGGATAGTGTCATGTGACTGGGAGACTAGGTATTACTCCGGCCTGCCTTCCTGCTGCTTCAAGGAGGAGATTGCAAAAGACCTGAAGGGTGTGAGTCAACCAGGGAAGATCTATCGCTTTGATCCTAGCCATCAAAGGTAAATGAAGTATTTTCTTTTTTATAGTGAAGATTTTGTGTAAATGGTGGAAAAAGGAATACTTTAAACACATTTAAACAAACTTTAAAACGTATTAACTTAAAAAGTGTCAGTTATACAACCAATATGACCAATCGATTACTTAAGAGCGCAACTAAAGAACTGTTACTGTTTTACTAGGCATGATCATGACGCACTACAATCATTAGAGATGGAGAAAGACAGCATGGTTGGAGGTGAGCGAATGTTTACTATTTGTAAACTTGTACCTCAGCAATTAATTTTGAAATATAAAATGTTTGGCAGATGCTCTTTTCCAAAGCGGCTTACAGTTTACTCATTTATATAACTGAGAAGTTGGGGGTTAAAGGCCTTGCTTAAGGTCCCAGCAGTGGCAGCTTAGTGGTGGTATTGAACCTTCTGATCAGAAGTCCAACATCTTAACCACCTCCCCATTACCTGCATTCTCAGAAATGCAGCTGAGGCTGTAGTTAACAGTGTTTTATAGCAGGGGTCCCCAACCACCGTGCGGCACAGAAAAAAATTAACTTTGTAATTTTTATTTTATTTCCATTTGACTGACTTCAATAAAAAGTTGATTTATTTTAGTAATTCAATACAAAAAGTGAAACTCGTATATTATATAGATTCATCACACACAGACTGACATATTTTAAGTGTTTATTTCTTTTCATTTTGATGATCATGGCTTACAGCTAATGAAAACCCAAAATTCTGTATTTTAGAAAATTTGAATATTGTGAAAAAGTTCAATATTGGAGACCCATGGTGTCACACACTAATCAGCTAATTAAATCCAAACACCTGCAAAGGTTTCTTGAGCCTTTAAACGGTGTCTCAGTCTGGTTCATTCTACACAATCATGGGGGAAGACTGCTGACCTGACAGTTGTCCAGAAGATGATCATTGACACCCTGCACATGGAGGGTAAGACACAAAAGGTCATCGCTAAAGAAGCTGCTGTTCAAAGAGTGCTGTCTCCAAGCACATTAATGGAAAGTTGAATGGAAGGAAAAAATGTGGTAGAGAAAGGTGAAACAAAGCCCATTCAAGAATTTGGGGGAGATTTACAAAAAGTAGACTGCAGCTGGAGTCAGTGCTTCAAGAGCCACCACACACAGACGTATCCATTGGCTACAACTGATGCATTCCTTGTGTCAAGCCACTCCTGAACCAGAGACAATGTCAGAGGTGTCTTACTTGGGCAAAGGACAAAAAGTACTGGACTGTTGCTCAGTGGGCCAAAGTCGTCTTTTCAGATGAAAGGAAAGAAAATTTTTCCCAGAGTCTGGAAGAAGAGAGGAGAGGCATAGAATCCAAACTGCTTGAGGTCCACTGTAAAGTTTGTACAGTCAGTGGTGGTTTGGGGAGTCATGTCATCTCCTGGTGTTGGTCCACTGTGTTTTATCAAGTCCAAGGTCAGCACAGCCGTCTACCAGGAAGTTTTAGGGCACTCTGCTGACTAGCTTTATGGAGATGCTGATTTCATTTTCCACCAGGATTTGGCCAATGACCATGGTGTTTGTGTTCTTGTCTGGAGAGGAAAATGAGAAACAAGAGACCAAAAAAATGCAAATGAGCTGAAGGCCACTGTCAAAGAAACCTGGGCTTCCATACCACCTCAGCAGTACCACAGACTGATCACCTCCATGGCATGCCGAATTGAGGCAGTAATTAAAGCAAAAGGAGCCCCTACCAAGTATTGAGTACATATACAGTAAATGAAAATACTTTCCAGAAGGCCAACAATTCACTAAAAATGTTTTTTTGATTGGTTTGAATTGTTAAATGTGAGAAAATCAGTGAAATTTTAAGAAATATAGACTTGAAATATATCTGTGTGTGTGTGTGTGTGTGTGTGTGTGTGTGTGTGTGTGTGTAGAATCTATATAATATACAAGCTTCACTTTTTGTAATGAATTACTAAAATAAATCAACTTTTTAATGATATTCTAATTTATTGAGATGTACCTGTATATGTAATAATTTAATGAATGATTAAACCATATAATATTTATATTGATAACATGACATGCTTTATTGTGTTTAATTATCTGAACACATGGCATGTGGTCTGGGACAAAGGAACTGTGTCAATGATCCGGGCAAACTGATTATGTTGAACAAAAATCACTGTAAGGGGGCAATAGAAAGAACTGAACACAAGAAACTGGAGAGTTGTTTCTTCTTTTTGGAGAAAAACCAGCTAAATAAAAAAAAAAAAAAGTCAATTCTTATTCTAATTGTATATATAATTACATTAATTCAATGCCTGAGCAGCCCAACAAAGACTGCAATGATCAGTAGCATATCACTATTCATTCCATCATTTTGCAGTGAAAAAGCATTAACATGTAATGTTGCATATAATGCATGTAATGTATAGTGTGTAACGTTACATGTAATGCATTTAATGCATAGTATGTAAGGCTACATGCAAATATATATTTTTGTGCACGTCCATGCAGACATGCATCGCACTCTAACCGAGCTGAACGTATTGAGCGCAGCTGAAGGATTGATTTTAAGGCATGCTGCCTTTCTTGGCCAGACGTTTACCACTAAGATGTTGCATAACATCCTGCCTGATCCATTACAAGAGAAGCTCAACAGCATCCTAATGACACTCTTCCAACTGGGCATCTTCAAGTGCGCCTCCAAACCGCCAAAGGATTCATCAGCCATGACTGTAGAGAAGGCCAAGCTTGTATGTTACTGTGGGGGCAGCAGCACAGGTCAGACATCATGAATGTATTTTCTAACACACAGTCATGTACAGACATAACTGTAGATGTAAATACAACATTAACAAATCTTGCTAGTATGATAGCTTGCCAACAATCCAAAGAGATGATTTTAGTATTTTTCTTTAACTGAACTTGGATGTAATAGTGTTAAAATGAACAGTTCGAAGACTAGTCTCTCTCTTTCTCTATATTTCTCTCAGATGGACTAGCCTCAGTAGACGGTGTGTGGAAGTGCAAGATGATTGGATTCTGCAAAGGTATGGTAATGGAGATGACCTATCAGCAGTTGTTGAAAGAGCAGAAACGGCAGCTTCATGGAATCTGTGCCAGCTACCTGGAGAAAAAGCCATACCGCTGTAACAAATGTACTAAGAACCCCAACTGTAAGTTTCTGTCCACATCCTTGATATATCTTGTAGAGGAAATGTAGTCAAGACTTGTATTCAGAGTAAATGAGTTCAATTTACCTTTATTTCTATAGTGCTTTCAACATAAAAGTTATATATTAAATTAAGTCTTTTAGACTTAAAAACCAGGGCCTGACTTATACCAACAGTGCAAATTTGAAGTCATAATATTGGTTGATAAAATTGTATGTGACCAGAAATTAAACAGAGACAAATAGTTTCAAATAAATGATCATTCACCTCCCAACTCATAAACAACCCCAATTCCAAAAAAGTTGGGACACCATATAAAATGTAAAAAAAAACCCCAGAATGCAATGATTTGCAAATCCCATAAACCCATATTCAATTCACAGCAGAGGACAGAAGACATATCAAATGTTTAAAGTGGGAAAATGTAGCAATTTAAGAAAGAAATATGGTAATTTTGAAATTGATGGCAGCGACATGTCTCAAAGAAGTTGGGACAGAGGCAACAAAAGGCTGGAAAAGTAAGTGGTACTAACAAGGAAGAGCTGGAAGAACATTTTGCAACTAATTAGATTTATTGTCAATGCGTCAGTAACATAACTGGGTATAAAAAGTGCATTTAAAAGAGGTAAAATCTCTCAGAAGTAAACATTGGCCACCAATCTGTGAAAAGCAGCATCTACAAATGTTACAAATGATTCTGTGATGAAAATCACTGCATTGGCTCAGAAATACTTCCAAAAATCACAGTCTGTGATAACAGTTGTTATCTGTGCCATCCAAAAATTTTAGAGTTAAAACTCTAAAACTATCAAGCAAAGAAGAAGCCATATATGAACATGATCCAGAAACGCTGTCGTCTTCTCTGGGTGAAAAGCTCATGTAAAATGGTCTGTGGCAAAGTGGAAAACACTTCTGTGGTCAGACAAATCAAAATTTGACATTCTTTTTGGCAACCTTGGGTGCCACGTCCTCCAGACTGAAGAGAAGAGAGACCTTCCGGCTTGTTATCAGTGCTCAGTTCAAAAGCCTACATCTCTGGTGGTATAGGGAGCATTAGTGCCTATGGAATGGGCAGCTTGCACATCTGTAAAGGCACCATCAATTCTGAAAAGATATGAAAGATATGATATATGAATGATATATTCAGGTTTTAGAGCAGTCTTTTTCAAGGAAGGCCTTGCATATTTCAGGACAATGATAAACTGCATAAAAAATACACAGAAGAAGCCCCTGGACTATTCGGTTAGAATTCTATATCAGGCATTGGACAACATTCCTCTCCCAAAATTCCAGCAACTGGTTTCCTCAGCTCCCGAACATTTACAGACTGTTGTTAAAAGAAAATGCTACACGTAAACATGGTAAACATGAGCCTATCTCAACCTTTTTGAGATGCCATCAGATTTAAAATGACCTTATTTTTTTCTCAATATGCTACATTTTCTCAGTTTAAACATTTGACATGTTTTCGATGTTCTGTTGTGAAATAAATATGGGTTTATGAGGTTTGCAAATCATTGCATTCTGCCTTTATTTACATTTTACACAGTGTCCCAACTGTTTTGGAATTGGAGTCGTAGTATGGAATGTAGTGGTGGGAAACATACAACCCGTGGCCCGGGACTGGTCTATTAAAGTTTTGAATTCAGACCACCAAATTATTATCCATGATCTGATCTGAAATCATCTTGTAAAGTGGAATTAAATTGAAAGATAAAGCTGGGGCCAATATCTCACTGTGGACACATCTAAGCATTTAATTTGTTCATTGTTTTTTTGTGCAGGCATCGTGCCTAAAAAATCAATTGACAAGACTGCAGGAAATGGGTAATGTTCTAACAATAACATTCATATACTCAAGTTGTGATTGTGATTTATGGCTTACATTGTGTATAGATCCTGATATAAATTTTGCTGTCGTGTCATGTCGGCAACACTTTACAATAACAGTACATAAATAAGCATGTACTAACGTGTAAACTAAATGTATATGCCTTAACTCATCATTAGTTCATAATACAGTAACAATTAGTTTACCGTATTTTCCGGACTATAAGCCGCTACTTTTTTCCCACGCTTTGAACCCCGTGGCTTAAACAACGAAGCGGCTAATTTATGGATTTTTTCCTGGGTTTTTCCCGGTTTCACAAACTTCATGCCAAAAAACTGAGCCCCATAATATTAGACCAATGAAATTGCCGAACGGGTTCCGGTGAACCAATGAAACTCTTTATATTAAATCAGATGCGCTCCCACTGAATCGGGCCGCACCACATCATAAATATGGATGCGGTTCCTCTGACGTTTGACCTGCCGCTCACTCGGACTGTCTACAGGAAATGCGAATCATTCGTCACGCTGAAAACAACCGGACATGAAAAAACGCACTTCACCTGTGTTCTGAGCTGCACGGCATCGGGAGAAAAGCTTCACCGATGGTGATTTTTAAACGCACGACGATGCCAAAAGAAAAAATCCCGAGAGAAATTGTTGTGAAAGGAAGGAGGAAGACAGTGAACAATGACTTTCTTGGTAGGCTACTGTTTAGATACAAGCAGTGTAACAGACACTGTCTTTCGTTAAAGCCTGTGTAAAGTTCATTAGTTTCAGTGTAGGAACCTGCGGCTTATAGACAGGTGCGGCGTATTTATGTTCAAAATAAAAATCTTTGTAAAATTCAGTGGGTGCGTCTTATATTTGGGTGCGCTTAATAGTCCGGAAATTACGGTACATATTAGTACATGCTTATTTATGTACTGTTAAAGTGTTACCTAGTTAACTATGTAACTGCACCAGATTTAGGGAGTAACACAGTCTATGTGTATATAAGCAGGAATGATACAGAGAACTTTCTGGACAAGTTGGACACAATAGTGAATGAAAAGCAGGCCTGGATGAGCACAGGCCTCAGATGTGAGTGTGCTCAGCTACTGGAGATGGTGCTCATTCCTATTGTAAGACATTGGAGCGGTGCAGAAGACATCTCCAAGACTTTTTACTACTTGCTGGAGTGTGCGGCTATGTGTACAAACCTTTCTGACAACCCCAGGGTGGGTGTTTATTGTGGTTTGAGCTTTAAGGTGTTGATCTGACCTTGTTGCGGTTATTGTACATGACTGTTTGAAAATGTGTCTTGTTGCAGGCGATGCGCTATTTGAAGGAGGCCAAAAGAATATTGGAAAACCTAAAAGGAGGGAATTCTATATCAGATATGGAGGCTCACGACTCTGTTCAGATCGCTAAATTTGACCAAGCTGTTATGTTTAAGCTTATAGGAGAGGTGTGTAAACGTAGGAGAAAATCAGGAGAAACAGATCTATCTGATACTTGTGACACAAACAGATCATTATGTCGTTCTTGTTTCCCCAGATTCTGTTTAATACAGGCAACATTTTAAAGGCAGAGGAAAATTTCGAGGAAGCCGCAAAGCTTCTCAACTGCAGCCTTCCCAGTAACGATTGTGCACAGTCTATCAAATTGTTCTGTGAGAAGATAAAGAAATGTAGCCATCAATCAAAAAAACTAAGGATCGCAGAGTATGAGTCTATATGTTCAATATATTCATATTCTCTTTGGTCAAGGGATGTCAAGTTTTGTTGTGATTAAAATATATATATATATATTATGCGGTGTTTGTGTTGTGTAAAGGAAGAAGAGGCTCAAAATGAAAAAGCAGAAATTACTGCATGATCGGATCTGTTGTCTGTCCTTTCTATGGAAAATCAAATATATGCGTGGGCATTTCAAGAGTGCCTCCCTGGCCATCACTATGGAGAGCAACTTGGCCATCTGGAGTACTGATGTCTTCGAGGTTAGAGTCCAATCTATTTTAGTGTCAAAAACATCAATTTTGATTTCTTTCCCACATCTATAGGTCATGACTAAAGACTCTGACATTCACAATATAGAAGAGAGCAACATGTGATATGATTGTGTACTTTCAGATGCTCTTCAGCGCCATGGATTATCTCCAGTACAGTCAGTTTATGAATGACAAAAGCAAGTGCAAAACTCTTGAAGCCTGGCTGTGCAGGATGTGCACCGGACTTTCTGACTGCACTGAGAACCAGAGACTAATAAGCCACTTGGCTCGCACCCTGGCTATCGTTCACCTGTGCAGAGGAAACTTAAAGGAGTCTGCCGATTTCAGTAAGGAGAACATGTCCTTCTTAAAGAGTCAGCAATTCCTAATATGAGAGAAGCCAATGAGATCCAATTAGAGAAACAAGTCTGAGATTGTGTGTGAATGCGTGTGTGTTACAGCTATTCGAGCGCAGCATTTGGATGGACTTGGTTTGGATGCAAGGGCCATTGGCATATTACATCTGGCTCTGCTTTTCACTGGGAGGTGGGTGATGGTTAGTGTGACATCAGCTTCTGCTTTGAAACAATGCAGAATTGTGACTGAGTGTGTGGATGTTAATGTTTGCAGATACAAGGAGGGGATGCAGCTGATCTATAAATTGGAGACAATCAGCGGTGAAATGCTCAGCATCGTAGCTAAGGGCTGGTTTTATGCTGCCTGCTTGAACATCCTGCTATATGCTGGTAAGCATTCTGCCAATTATTCAGTGTTCAAAGGGATTTTGACATTTACAAAATAATGTAAGAAATAAACTGTATTGTGCAGCACTACATTACATTACATTACATACTTATGGATAAAGAGAAAACTGACAGCTTCATAATAATAATTTGACACTGTTTGTCCATGTTTGGTGCAGGAATCTCATTGAGACCATTGGAGGAATGTTTGGACTTTGTAAAAGAGAGTCAGTCAGATGTGAACCTTGTAGCTGACAAGATCCTGATGATGCATCTGTATTTTTCGCTGGCTCTGTGGTTGGAACTTGCACTTTATAGTCACATATAAGATTCATAGTTGGCTTAAGACCTAAGTACTGATCCAGTAAGCGTGTGTGCATATGGCTGTGTGTTCAGGTTTGCACGGCTGAATGACTGGGAGAACTTTACGGTCTTCTACAATAAGGCATTTGGAATGTACATTCAGATTCCCCCAACCATCTACTCCATTAGCGGTGTGGCTGTGTTCCTCGAGTGCAACGTTTTGTTGTTCAAGCAAGAGCTAGCTAAATTCAACAGACCCTGCATGAAGGCCTACGAAAGAACACTGGAGGTTTTTAATGATACCATTCAGATTTTATTACAGAGTCCGAGTTGAGCGCCAAGTCTGATTATATATCTATATATTATAATCTCTTTTGGTATTTTCATGTGTTAAATACTTGTAAAGAGAATCATAACCTTTAAATTGTAACCTTTAAATTTATAATCATAACCTTTAAATTGAACCTATACACCTGCCTGACAATTATGTTTATTCTAATCTGATCCAATCTAATCTAATAATTTTTGTCCTGCAGCTCTTCACTGATTTCAGACATTGCTTTGGCGGAAATCACATCTTTGTCCCTCGTGTGCTGCATCTAAATGCTTTCCTGAACCAGCTTGTTGGCAAGACGACGCTTGTAGAAAACCTCCTTATGGACGCTCTGCAGCTGTCAGAGGAACAGGGAAACCTTTTGGATAACACCCAGATCAAGCACAGCCAGGTATACAAGCACAAGTATGAACATCTCTGAAATGAGTTACAGAAAACTTGCTGCATATTATTATAGGAAACCAGAACCCATAGCAGCATGGTCCTAAGCTTAGTATACTGTTGGAGTTTTGCATGTTCTCCTTCTAAATAGTGTTCCACGGCCCATTGTGACCCCGACCAGGATACTAAAGAGTAGTGAATGAATCTTATTATTTTGCTATAAATAATTCACCATTTTATATGCATCATTTTAAAATACTGTAGGTCATTAAATTGACATAATATCATGTCATTTTGACCTTATGTTTTGAATTTATTACTAAAATTGTCTCTACATTTATGACTTCACATCTATATCAATGACACCAATTTATTGTATAGTAGCCAAAAACGTTAATAACGTTTATAAACATAACGTTAATAAAGCTCGCTTTATTGTTTGACCATTTTAATTAAAAATATAAAGAATTAAATGTAAAAAAAAAAAAAAGAATTTAAAACATTCTATGCATCACACATTTATTCACAAGTCCTTTCTTTACTCACATATAAAAAAAAAATTATAAACTCCACCGGAAAATAATTTTCAATCACTTAAGATTTGATTTACCGATGCACTAAGTCTTAAATCAAGCACCAAAATCCGCCACAAAGCACACATCCGGCAATTAAAACTGTCTGTGTGGAAACATAGCAAAATAAAAACAAAATAGCAAAAAAAACCCCAAAATTTTTAAACACTTCATTTAAAACACCATTTACAAGTACATTTACAAGTATATTTTGTGTTCATGCTTTATGTTGAGTTTGATTTCACTAATAATAAACATACATTTGCATAAAGCATCCATATTTGTCCATGCACATGTTGATTAGCGTATTAAAAACTTGAAAAGTATTAATTTAAGGTACATTTAGAACAGATAAAAATGTGCGATTAGGTTGTGATTAATTGTGAGTTAACTCATGACAATCATGCGATTAATAGAGATGAAATATTTATATATATATTTATATATATATTTTTATTTTTTTGCATGACCACTGCACTTTTCAGGGCTGAATTTTACTGAATTTACAAATCACTCAGTTTATTTATTTGTCTTTTTTTTGTAGGCCACATGGTCTGCTACATACAGTCAGACTCCAGCTGATTTTTGTACAGACATTAAGACCCTGAAGTTTTGGGATGAGAAAGCAATACACAATTCTGAGCAGTTGTTAGGTCTACTGTTTTAATTCAGAGTGCAACTCAGAATTGGCTTCTGATTCTTTGGCTGAAGGGTGCGTATTCTTATTAGTACCTAGAATTATAATATATAACAGTATGAAGGTTTTTTATTTAAAAAATCTTTAATTTTATTGCTCATAAAAAACTGTCTGTTCATTTATACTCTGTATACAGTAATACCTCGGTTTGCTAGTAACCTAGGAAACAAGCAAATCAGTGTACGAGAATCTTTTTGTATAAAATTTGTATTAGGTTGCGAGCGATGTATGTAAAAATTTCACGCCGTTTGGAATTTTTCTTGGACAAGTACTAACACGCGATGATCACGTGATGCGCCCATAGGTCAATCATGCCGTGTTTACGTGTAGTTTTCCCCATTTTGTTTTCCCAGAACGAATTAAACTTGCAAACCGAGGTACCACTGTACAAGATAATCCCATATGCAGTGCTATGGAAACCAACATCACAAAAAAACACTCATATATATAACTTCTAGATTAGCTTGATTTTTTTGTGATTGTTAAATGGTTCAATTTTAAAACGATAAATATAAATTGTACATGATATGAAAACATTCTCAGAATGTCATTATTATAAATTTTGTTAATGGTGATTTTTTTTTTAAGCCATCAGGACAGTGCACAGATACCAGGAGTACATCACAGAACATCTTTATCAGGAAGAACCAATCCATCCAGAGCCCGGGAACACTCTAGATTAGTTTTAAGGGACAACAGGACTAAGACATACACCAGATGATATGACACCAGGGTCATAACATTTGTGTGTGCTTTCTGAACATCCCATTCCAGATTTAGTCCCTATTTGCTGTTATGATAACCTCCTTTTATGGGAAGTGTGCTTGTGGAGATTTGTGCTTATTCACCCCTAGCGTGTTATTAAAGTCAGGTACTCCAACCCATTTTGTTACTTTACCCATAAAAATAAAAAAAAACAAGTCTGGGAGGTAAAAGGTATAAAATGCTCAGACACTTTTAAGCTTTTGTGTTTAGGCAGAGGTAAATGGCAGCAGGTGATCTGAACTGATGAGTCAAAATGTGAAATATTTGGCAATAAACTGTACAAAAAAACAAGTTGCTTGAAGAAGGGCTGGAGAGCGGTACAATAAAGAGTGTCTGCAGGCAACAGTGAAGCATGGTGGAGGTTTCCTGCAAGTTTGGGGCTGCATTTCTGCAAATGGATTTTGGCCAGGATTAATGGTGTCCTCAGTGCTAAGAAATACAGGCAGATACTTATCCATCATGCAATACCAGATACCAAATCAGGGAGGCATCTGCTTGACCCCCAGATATACAGACAATGTCATTAAGAACTATCTTTAGTGTCTAAGGATCCAGACAATCTGAGGTTAGTTCTTAAAGATGTCTGGAGCAACTTACCTGCCTTCAAAAACTGTACCTAGAAGTGCAAGTATTGATGGCAAGTTGTTTGATTTGGAGTTTTCTTCTGTTCATTTACTTTTCATTTTGTTAATAAGTAATACTATACCACCAACACTGCTATTTCTTGAAACCATTGTCAGCATTTTTATCATAAGTGCCTAAAACTTTTTCACAGTACTGTATATACAAGATAATGGTCTATAGTCCTGACATTTGACAGGCACACAAGATGGTCTCAGATTGATAATGAGATGCTGGATAGACTCCAGATCCACTATTACAATCAACACAATAAAGGAGGCAACTGAATACAAATGAAAGAAAACATTCTATGAATAATGACTATCTGTCTTATTTAGACAAAACCTGTTGTTGGCCTTTGGTCAATGAGTTTTTTCATTCAGAAAGCTGTGACAGTAATTTAATTTATTTACATTACACATCTATTCCAGTATTTTATTCATGTTCTCATAATGTCCATAGAATACTTTCAAGTAGGGTGCAGGATTTGTAAAAGGAATGTCTAAACAATACTTTTAAGACAAATGCAAATTTCAGCACAGATGAAGAGGCTTCTCTTTAGTAAAAAAAAAAAAGCACATTCAAACGTTCATGTAAGCTATTTGATCAAATGTTGATTTAATGTCCATAAGACATATTTTTTTAGCAAATAACAAAGTGAAAGGGTAAGAGTTATGTTCTGAATCTATCCCGAAAGAAAAGTCCTATTTTTACTTGGTTCACTGATCATGTCCCAGCTCTCAAGACAGCCAGTGATCCATCCTCAGACAAACAGGCAACATAGTTCACCTCTAATCGATGAACAATGACAGGTTTTGTTTCTGTTCTGATTAAAACACCTCTGTTTCCTTGCAGAGCCAGGCATTGTGTAGGGACCTATCTCATCAGTAAAGCTTATGTTTTGTAATCCTGTTTTGGCACACCATTTATCCATGTGGAGAAATATCCTGGATGATGCGTCAAAATATTTGTGGGAATGGGGGGAAATGGATAAGACGTTGTACTTCTGATCGGAAAGTCATGGGTTCAAATCACAGCAGCATCTGCTACGTCTGGACCCTTGAGCAAGGCTTTTAACCCTCAATTACTCAGCAGTATAACTGAGATAATTGTAAGCTGCTCTGGATCAGAGGTGTAAAGTATTTCAGTAAATGTACATAATTACTGTACTTAAGTCATTTTTTGGCTACTTTTTAGTTTAATTAAGTATCAAAGATATAACCAACTTCTACTCTCTACTCAACTACATTTATCATTTAATATATGTACTTTTTTCTCCACTATATTTTCAGTCCAAGCAGGGCTAGAATAAAATCCAAAAACCTTGAAAACCAGCTATTGTTAAAGTTAAATCGGAGGTGCATCAAATCAAAGTCAGCTCAGAATATTTGGTTTTAATCAAAAATTATTTACTTTAAATGTATTTTTTTATTGAATACTAATAGTTTTTCTTTGACTGACTTGTTTGATCTTTGTTTCATTCTGGAATGGTGAAGAGGCTGTTGTGTTGATGGTTAATGCAGCGTTGAGTTGTACAGTTTGATTTGTATTTGTATTAAATCAGCTGTTTTTGGCTCTTCACTAACATGTGTCTTGGTGTTGTATATTTGAGCTTACATTCTATATGAGTCAAATACTCAAGCAATGTTCAGATCAGATACTCTAAGACTTTTACACAAGTCATATTGGAATTGGTGACTTGTAATGGAGTAAGTTTTGCAATAAGGTATCTATACATTTTCATTAACAATAGGATTTTCATGTACTCTTTACACCCCTGTTCTGGAAAAGGGCGTATGCCAAATGCCATAAATGTAAATCTATTGCAAAAGCTCCTGTGTGGCTTCCTCAAGCAGAAGGTGGAGAAGCACCATGTGTCTAACATCCAGCAACTCCGTTATGTCATTATGGAGGAGTGGAAGAGGATCCCAGTAACAACCAGTGCAGCTCTGGTGAATTCCATGCCCAGGAGGATTAAAGCAGTGCTAGATAACAATAGTGCTCACACAAAATATTAACACTTTGGACACAGTTTTGACATGTTCACTTAGGGTGTACTCACTTTTGTTGCCAGCTATTTGGACAATAATGGCTGTATGTTGAGTTATTTTCAGAGGACAGTAAATATATATTGCTGTACAAGCTGCACATTAACTACTCTAAAATATACTATATTGCCAAAAGTATTGGCAATATGATATAGGTAATGATCATATTGCCAATACTTTTGGCAATATAGTATATTTTAGAATGGCAGTGGTGAATACGTATTTTAAGAAGAAGGAGGATCATAGGGTGACCTATAAGAGTGGAGGAAGGTGCACACAGGTGGACTATGTTCTATGTAGGAGATGCAACCTGAAGGAGATTGGAGACTGTAAGTTGTTGGCAGGGGACAGTGTAGCTAGACAGCATCAGATGGTGGTCTGTAGGATGGTTTTGGAGGTGAGGAAGAAGAGGAGGAGAGTGAGGACTGAGAGAAGAATAAGATGGTGGAAACTGAAGGAGGAAGACTGTAGTGTGAGGTTCAGGGAAGAGGTCAGACAGGGGCTCTGTGGTGGTGAAGAGGTGCTGGATGATTGGGTAACCACTGCAGGAGTGATGAGGGAGGCAGCTAGAAAAGTACTTGGTGTGACATCTGGAAATAGAAAGGAAGACAAAGAGACGTGGTGGTGGAATGAGGAAGTGCAGGAGAGCATAAGGAGAAAGAGGTTGGCAAAACAGAAGTGGGATCGACAGAGTGATGAGAAAAGTAGGCAGGAGTACAAGGAGATGCGGCAGCAGGTAAAGAGGGATGTGGCGAAAGCCAAGGAAAAGGCATATTAGGAGCTGTATGAGAGGTTGAACACTAAGGAAGGAGAAAAGGATTTATACCGATTGGCCAGGCAGAGGGACCGAGCTGGGAAGGATGTGCTGCAAGTTAGAGCAATAAAGGATGGAGATGGAAATGTGTTGACTAGTGAGGAGAGTGTGTCGAGAAGGTGGAGGGAGTATTTTGAGCAGCTGATGAATGAGGAAAATCAGAGAGAGAGAAGGTTGGATGGTGTGGAGATGGTGAAGAAGGAAGTGGATAGGATTAGTAAGGAGGAATTGAGAGCAGCGATTAAGAGGATGAAGAGTGGAAAGTCGGTTGGACCAGATGACATACCGGTAGAAGCATGGAGATGTTTAGGAGAGATGGCAGTGGAGTTTTTAACCAGATTGTTTAACAAGATTCTGGAAGGTGAGAGGATGCCTGAGGAATGGAGAAGGAGTGTACTGGTACCGCTCTTTAAGAATAAGGGAGATGTGCAGACCTGCAGTAACTACAGGGGAATTAAGTTGATCAGTCACACCATGAAGTTATGGGAAAGAGTAGTGGAAGCCAGGTTGAGAGAAGAGGTGACCATCTGTGAGCAACAGTATGGTTTCATGCCAAGAAAGAGCACCACAGATGCATTATTTGCTTTGAGGATGTTGATGGAGAAGTATAGAGAAGGACAGAAGGAATTGCATTGCGTATTTGTGGATTTAGAGAAAGCGTACGACAGAGTGCCAAGAGAGGAGTTGTGGTACTGTATGAGGAAGTCAGGTGTGTCAGAGAAGTATGTGAGGGCGGTGCAGGACATGTATGAGGACAGTGTGACAGCAGTGAAGTGTGCAGTAGGAACGACAGACTGTTTCAAGGTGAAGGTCGGACTGCATCAAGGATCGGCCCTGAGCCCTTTCCTGTTTGCAGTGGTGATGGACAGGTTGCCGGACGAGGTCAGACAGGAGTCTCCCTGGACTATAATGTTTGCGGATGATATTGTGATTTGTGGTGAGAGTAGGGAGCAGGTTGAGAAGAGCCTGGAGAGGTGGAGGTACGCTCTGGAGAGAAGGGGAATGAAAGTCAGTAGGAGTAAGACAGAGTACATGTGTGAATTAGAGGAAGGGCAGTGGAGTGGTGCGGTTGCAGGAAAAAGAGGTGGAGAAGGTGGAGGAGTTTAGGTACCTGGGGTCAACAGTGCAAAATAATGGAGAGTGTGTTAGGGAAGTGAAGAAACGAGTGCAGGCTGGGTGGAGTGGGTGGAGAAGAGTAAAAGGAGTGATTTGTGATAGAAGAGTATCTGCAAGAGTGAAAGGGAAAGTTTATAGGACTGTGGTGAGACCTGCGTTGTTGTATGGATTAGAGACAGTGGCATTGAGTAAAAGGCAGGAGGTGGAGCTGGAGGTAGCAGAGCTGAAGTTGTTAAGGTTTTCGTTGGGAGTGACGAGGATGGACAAGATTAGAAATGAGTTTATTAGAGGGACAGCCCATGTAGGACGTTTTGGTGACAAGGTGAGGGAGGCGAGATTGAGATGGTTTGGACATGTGCAGAGGAGGGACATGAGTTATATTGGTAGAAGAATGCTGAGGATGAAGCCACCAGGAAGGAGGAAAAGAGGAAGGCCAAGGAGGAGGTTTATGGATGTGGTGAGGGAAGACATGCAGGTAGTTGGTGTGAAAGAGGCAGATGTAGAGGACAGGGTGGTATGGAGACTGATGATCCGCTGTGGCGACCCCTAATGGGAGCAGCCGAAAGAAGAAGAAGAAGGAGAAGAAGAAGAAGTAGGTAATGAGTCCTTGGGTGCAGTCAGCATTCCAATTTATCCCAAAGGTGTTCAGTAGGGAGATCAGAGCTCTATAGCAGGTCACTCAAGATCTTCCTCTCCAAAGCATGTAAACCATATCTTCAAGAAGCTCACTTTGTGCACAGGGGCATTGCCATAATAATGTAATGTAATTTTAAAATGTTATATCTATAGACGTCCTATACAATTGAGTGCCTCCAGCTTTGTGGTAACAATTTGGAAAATAACACAAATATCCATAAGCACACTCCAAAATCTAGTGGAACAGCTTCCCAAAAGAGTGGAGGGATGCCTAATGTTCAGTATTAAAAATGTTATTGCACTGCAAAGACATTAGCATCTTTAGCAACCTGTTGGTATTAGTGTCACTAGATGGCAGCAGTGTAGTTCTGTCTTTTTCCCCCTCCTTTTGTGACTATGCTGTTCTTGCATGTTAGCTCACAGATGCCCATCTTTGGTCATTTCCCCCTGTGATTGGTGTAGGTGAAAGAGTGTGTCATCCCCTCTAATTGGAAATCATGGGCAGTTTTGTGGATCATTGTGCCTCATTAAGATTTTGAATTTGCAATTAAACGATACAAATCTTTTTTCTTCATTAGAGATTTTGCCCAGAGGCAGAACAATCTAAAGCATTTAGACAGGTTTCTCTTTGCATTTAGTATGTGAAGTGAATTGAAGAATGTGAAGAATTGAACTTAACTGGAATTCCATTTGGGTCATTTGTTCATCTTGTGGTTTCCTCCTCATCTTAGAATGAACATGTTTTGGGGATGGTTCCACAGTCACCTTTACTGAAGTCAAGTCAAGTCAAGTCAAGTCAAGTTTATTTCTATAGCGCTTTTCACAACAGACATTCTCTCAAAGCAGCTTTACAGAAATCAACAGTCAAGGTGAACGGTGTGCATTTATCCCTGATGAGCAGCCATGGTGACTGTGGCAAGGAAAAACTCCCTTAGATGTAATGAGGAAGAAACCTTGAGAGGAAGGTTTCTTCCTCTCAAGGTCTGAAGCTTGTTTATTAATGATGCAGGACATCCACCTAGTAATGCATTACAGTAGTCTATTCTGGAGGTCATGAACTCATGGACGAGCTTCTCTGCATCGGATATAGATAACATGTTTCTTAACTTAGAAATATTTCTAAGGTGAAAGAAGGCTGTTTTTGTAACTTGGTTGATATGATTTTTAAAAGATAAGTTGCTGTCTAAAATAACTCCCAGGTCTTTTACTGTTGAACTAGTGGTTACAGAACATCCGTCTAAATGCAGGTTGAGATGTTGGAGCTTCTGTATACTGGTTTTTGGGCCGATGAGCAAAATCTCCGTCTTATCAGAATTTAGTAGTAGAAAGTTATGGGTCATCCAATCTCTTATTTCTTTAACACACTCAGTTATGCGCCATAATTTACTAGCATTAGCCTGGATAACTCTCCATTTAATTCTACGAAATGGTAACGATCGGACAGGTAGGATTTAAACCAGCTTAATGCCTGTCCCTGAATGCCGATGTAATTCTGTAAGCGATCTAGGAGGAGATCATGGTCTATAGTGTCGAATGCAGCACTAAGATCTAGTAAAAGCAAAAGAGAGATGAAGCCTTGGTCTGAAGCTAAAAACAGGTCATTAGTGATTTTAACTAGGGCAGTTTCTGTGCTATGATGGGGCCTAAAACCTGACTGAAACTCTTCAAACATAAAGGAGAGAAAGAGAAGCAGTGGAGAGAAATTAGCGTAGCTGCTGTTCATGATATTAACAGCACAAGTTGATAATGTGCATGTGACCTTTAGCTTCCTAAATAGCACTTTACTATTTGTATTGTAAAAAGTGTTTCACCAAACAAACAGAATTGAATACTTTAAAACCTATTTCTTCCCAAAAATGTAAAACACATGGATGTTCATACAATATGAATGATTTCTAAATTGTCATAATTGAGTTTAGAGATGTCTTGAATATCTTTGAAATAAAAAAGGGTCAAAAGTAAATGTGGAGCAACAGTTCTGCTGTTTCTATCGCCATTGATTTTGATTGGGTATGCTACATTACAATGGGAAACAGTGTGACACTAAAAAAAAGCACGCTGCAAAAATGGATGCGGAATAACTGAATAGGAGGAACATAACCAATTGAAATTTTAATCAAATATGCATGGTTATATGCACGAATGGTTGTTGTTTTACATTTTTCACACATGCATTCTCAATCTTATATCAATGTGTTGGGAGGAAAAAAGAAAACAAGAAAGCAAAAGTATTGAAGTAAGCTGTGAGGTTGAGGGCTAGTCTGATTGTCTGATAGAAAGGGCTGTGGGTCAATAAGCAATTTCGCTGTTGTACAACAGTATATATGTGAATGTGCTCATTTCAGACCCGGGGCATTAGATGGCACTGCAGAACCAGAACTAATCATTGTAATGGTTCCTCTGTACTTTATGGATTTCACTGCATGGTCCTGCATATATATCCTACTATGTATGTATTTATATTAGTGATCATTAGTATGATATGACAGATGATGTGCAGTAATGTTTTATTATGCTCTGCTACTTCACACTTCCAGATTCTTAGCACTCATTACTGTCAAGTGAAGAGCTTCACACTTCTTCTCATATTGGCTACTTTGAGGTTTCCCGCTTTCCCTTCTGTCCAGAAATGTTCATATATGTGGACAGGCTGTGGTGAATTGCCACTAGGTGTGAATATGGGTGTGCATGGGGTCATCCAGAGTGAATTCTTCCACTTCATGTCCAGTTCTCCAGGGATAAAGAGGGAAGGAGGAAAGAGGCTTTCACTTGTCACATACACATTACAGCACAGTGAAATTCTCTCTTTGCATATGCCACCTTGTTAGAAAGCTGGGGCGCAACAGTGGCAGCTTGACGATGCTGGGGATGGAACCTCTAACCAGTCGATCAATAGCCCCTGATCCCATAACCACTGAAACCCTGCTCAGATACTGAAGATGCTTTCTACTTACCATTATGGATTCTTGTTTTGTTGCTGAATGCTGTAATATACAATTTTTCATTCATTATTTTTCTTTTCTTTTCTTTTCTGCAAATCCTTGTGTAATTGAGATAAACAACACATCTTAATCTTAATCAGTTGTGGGCTTGTGGATTTTGGTTGGGGTTTAAAGAACAACAAAAGAAAGCACATACTAGATATGGTAAGTAACCCAACTACTTGTTTTTTTTGTACTTTCATTTGCTTTTCTAGAGATCAGTTGTGCAGTGGATGTTTTGTTTTATGTAGATACCAGGGCTTAGGTCCTTGTGTTGAACTTTTGTTGAAATGGCCTTGCTTTTTTTTCATTTGCACTTCTGCTAGTTGCTACCTTGCATGTGGTTGCTGAGTGCAATAATAATACAAAACTTGCATCTGTCTATTGATATTTTTGTTCTTTCACATGTCAAATGTGCACTGCCATGGAGATGTGAATAAAGCCCTATTAGAAGAAAAGAAGATTACTCGATTTATGATTATGAGCTGTGAAATCATCCGGCTCAAATAATAACGTGAGGGGAAAACAGAAGCACTTATCAGATTATATCTTGCTAAGTGACTTCACCCAGCAGTTTCTTTTGACTCAGGACAAAATTACATGTATTTATTTTCAACAGTTTTGCTGTGCACACTGGATTGGCAACCTTGCATGGAAAGAAATGAGTTATTACTCTCAAATCCATATGCGTTTGGCTATTTCAGAGGGCAATAAAAACATTTTGTTCTTTCCACGATGTAGCCTCTTGTGCAGCTAACACAGTGGATCCAAGACCCAGGACAGATTATTCATGCTTTAATCTTAACCATGAGTTTGAGGTGGTTCAGTCACACAACAGATACACAGCAGCCCCATTGTCAGCTCTTCAGCACCCTGAGGATCTGAAATATTTCTCATCTAAAATTGAAGGGAAGGGAATGAAATTCCCTCAAAAAAACAAAAAGAATCTGTTCTGTATGCCCTTCACTCAGGGTAAAATTGCCCCACCTGAAATGAATCCCCATAATAAGAATGAACAATGAATCGAATTAGAGCTACAAATCTGTTTCACAGTTTTACTCAGATAAAACTTTGTCTCCACCCCACCCCATGCTGAAAAAATACATTTCCCCCAATTTAACCTAATCATTCTGGGCAGGTTATTACACCGCGGAACCCCAATGCTGCATCTGCTCGAAGATTAAATGCTAACGAGAAGTGCCTGACTACATTTTAATGCATCGACGAATGTAATTACACTTCACTGATAATTTCAAATCAAATCATGCATGAAAATCAAACCTTGTTAATACTCGGTTCCCAGTATATACTAATCACAGAGCATACTTCCCCATGCCATGAAAACTTAAAAAAAAGACAAGATACGTAAAAAATTGCACAAATAATCTTGAACTGCTACACTTTCTAAGGTATACTCATAATAAGTCACACAGTTTCTGCTTTACAGAATGTAAATCATACTTTATACGTATATTCAATTTCTATTTTTATTGGCAATTAAATTGTATTCTTCTTATTCTATTTTTATCCTTTACATTTTTTATTTTTATTCTACTCACTGTTCAACTCTTATTCTTTGTCACAGAACAATCATTAAAAGCATTCTACTTATACTGTCTATGTGACAAACATTTTTTATTTGAACCTCATGTTGCAGATATAAGGATGGTCAGGTCCTTTTATGACCCCGGACCCTCGAGAACTGCCATGCAACTTCATGAGGCCAGACCCCGAGAACTGCCATGCAACAAAACAATAAACTTTAATCTTTTAACAATAATCCTCTAATCTGAGGAGAGGATCTCTTTAATCTGAGGAGAGAAAGCCATCTGTTCAGATGCCTTCTCACCCATCCTTGAGCCCATTCTGTCCCTCCTGGGAAGATGACCAGGTCATGGAAAGGTGACAGAAGTTCCCAGAATTCAAGCTACTATACTTGCAAAATGTAATAATTACATTTTTGGAATGTATGCATTTTACCTCCACATGTGTGGTATCATTTTAAAGGTCTATATGTGATTGTAAATTTGATCTCAGACCCATAGGGTTCAGGTTTGGGGAAATTCTGTCCTACTAAGGGTTGCCCCTGAGAGGATCCTAATCAGGTGTTGGTTTTAATCTAGGTAACATTTGGTTTTAGGTCACCTCCTGTCCCAAGAAAGGGTTTGCAAAGCTTTTATCACTTTGAATTTACGATTGTTTACAATGGTTTGGGTATTTAAGGAAATTTGGCGAAACACTCGGAAGCATTCTTCTCGGTGTGTCTCTATTGCCAGGTACAGTGACTCTTTAACAATTATTTTGTAAACTGTATTGCTCAACTGTTTGATTTTATACTGATCATGTGTAACTTTTTCCTAGTATTTGTTTTAGATGTGACATTTGTTTATTGATTATTGGCTGGCAAATAAATGTAAAATTCTTGATTAACTCTGAAATTTCCTGAAATCATTTATATCTAGTGAACGGACGGAGCATAGAGCACAACGTCTGGGACCTTATGATCACTGACTTAGTAAGTTATAACCAAGTGACTAAATCAATAGTTCTTTATGAATGAGCAAGCATTGAGCGGCCTACTTAAAGAATAATAGTTTCCTGTTATATCCTTTGACTAAGATTTGGACTGGCCAATGTGCCTCTGTGAGCAGGTATCGTTAGCGAAACACAAGGCTCTAAGCGACTCCAGGTCCATAAAAAATGACTATTTGAAAAGACGGAATGTGTAGAATAATCTATTAAAATTAAAGAAGAAATAAGGTGATCATCTTGAATAAAGATATTCAAGTTAAATCTTTATTATAAATTGGAGTCAGATTAGAGGTAAAAATTGGATTCATGCAACAAATTGATATCCATTTTAGTAATCTTTTACAGCAGCGCGAGAAAGACTAACACGTATCATACCTTCACCCACACCAGTGCATTCCGTTGTTGGGCCATTACACAGACAAATAAAAACAAGACTGACAGTTGTTTAAGTGTGGGGTTATTAAGATTCTTCATCATTCATACTTTCCATGCACCCTGATGTTCTAATTCACTGGCAAGAACAAAGTGGACGTTCACTAATTTTTTTCTTGAATCGGTTACATTGTTTTGTGGCAATTTTAAAGCCTGTCCATGTTTTTCTAACAGCTTTGTTACTTTGCAACATTCCTTTTAAGTGCTTCAAGAGCTTCTTGACTCACAAGCCATTATTTAAAGTTTGTTTCTTGCTTCTTTGTTACAGATGATAACAGCTGACAAAACTTTCACATTCACAAAGGTTTCTAAAGGCGAGACAAAAAAGAAATACATTTCTGTTGCCTAATTTAGTTTTTTAGATTAAAAGTAGTCATTACGGCAGTCTGGTAATACACCGACCTCATGTTCTCAGTAACATCAAATGCAGTCTAATGCCTTTGATGACTGTTTCAACAAAAGGAAAAAAATATATATTTAATGGAATATTTATTTATAAATAAAATATAAGTGAATGGAACATGATCGCATTGGATATTTTTTCCATGAAGCAGGAACTCATCCTGGTGATCAAATGATATTCATATCCTGCAGGAACAAAACTGGTTCAAGTCAGAGAATCTCCGCAATGTGTATTTTCATGTTCCAATTGCTCCAGACCACAAGGACTCAAGGACATGCATTCCATGCTTTACACCTACACTTCTCTCTAGAACCACAGGCTTTCTCTACAAGCATGCAGGCATCCCTGTCAGCTCTGATGACTGATTCCTGTGTGCACCACCAAGGACAGGCCACCTGGAACACATCCACCCACTTCACCCACACGGCAATGGGTCTCATGGTGAACTTCGACTCCCTAGTACTGTCAGTTCATTGGCATGAAGCCTGTGTCACTGAGATTTCTAGCCTTTCTGTCACCCCAACTTGTGGAAGACATTATCATGTCTGCCAATTTCATTTAGGCAGGTCACTATGTGCGGTGATTCTCTCCACAGGTCATCCAGTGTTCATCAAACCATGATGAGGTAAAACGAAGCATGGAATATTCATAGCATCCTGTGGTGCAGCATGTACGGAATTATCACTAGTGCCAAAAGTACACACAACAAAACTTTGTCTAAAGCTTTAACTGAACTCACCCATTCTTTCACAATTAAATATACAGTCTTTTCTTTACGGAAAACTATTATGAAACGGTGAAAAGTATTTTCATTAGATAATGTGAGCATCAATATCATGACATGCTGTCACATTAACAGAACTTAATTAGAACATCAATAATATTATATTAATAGATATAATGTTTTCATTAAGCTTCAATCAACTGAAACCCTAAAACAGAAGTTTCAAAGGCAACTTTCTGTTTAAAATATGTGATTAGCAAAGGGCCATCAGCTTTAGTTGTGAATAACCATGAAAAGCAATTCTCTTTGCATTTATTCATTTTTAGGCAAAAAAAATAAAAGATAAAATAAAACCAATGGGCCAAGCCCCAAATTGCAAACCTAAACAAAATAAATATTGGTCAAGAAATTATAAAAAATCAAAGAAGCAGATAAAGTAACTTAGTATGAGGTAGCATTCTCTTTTGCAAAAAAAAAAAAAAAAGAAAAGAAAAGAAAAAAAATAAATTTTGCCAAGCAGACAAAGTTCCCCAAACAGTTTGCTGCAGCAAATGGTGGCACAAGTTTTACTAGTGCATTTATTACATTTAATTTTATTTTCTGACCAATGATTTATTGTTAAGGCAATCAAAGTGTAATATTTTGCCATTTTAAGCATGGTCTACTTTTTGTTTTTGTTTGGGAGAGTATAAGTTGCTCAATTTCAGGCCAAAAAAGCTATTATTAATTGGTAGTAATACGCATTGGTTGTATTTAAAGTGCAATATGGGTATTTGATCCAACAAACAAACGAATTGTCCACCCAGAATGCCTTCAGCACTTCAAAAGGAAAGAAACACAATATAGTGCAATTAGAAGTGAAAAATTATAATGTCACTTTGATGTCATACTTTAGCATTTTTATCACGCTGTGCTATTTTGTGTCATTTGTTGTTTGTCCCATTCTTTCTGTCATGTGCTTTGCTGACCTAATAACAGTAAAAAAAGATTGAGAATGTATATTATATTACAGATAAATGGGTTACGTTTTTGTAGAATCAGCTGCTGATTTGTCATGAATGCATCAATTACACTGGCTGAAAGATATCAGCACCAATGCATATGAAATCTATGAATGTCACCTGAAACAGTTACAGATAGGTATTTATCAACATCAAATAATCAATAATGTGCCAAAAACAAACGATCGATAACACTACTAATCCTGCTTTTATTCCCATCAGAATGATGCCTGTCCTGAGGGTTCCAGCAGCCCAGGCAAGTTTGCAGCAGTTTGTTATATTTTAGTCAGGAATAAATAACACTGACACGTTGAAATGACAGCCAGAACGTCACAATAACCATAGGGAAAATGACACAATAGACAGAGTGACAAGAGCTGAACAAGTTAACACCAACAGCTGCTTTATAACAAATAAACAGCAGTCAGCAACTGCTATTCAAAAAAAAAATTTTCCCCTGAACCTCTCAAATATGAAAAGAAGAAATATTCTTGGTAAGATTTATTTGTGATAGAAAAGTTACAGTCTAGAAACATGGCTAGTCAGAATGGCTAGCAACTCAAAATGGAAGCAGATGGGTTACAACAGCAAAATACCGCATCAGAATTCACCCCTGCTAGCTAAGAAAAGGACTTTAAGGCCGCATGCTCTAAACTGAAACATTGAAACTGTTCTAAAATGTTTAAATTGTATAATTGTGAATTATCGGAAAACTATTAAATGCCCTAATTAAACAGCCATTTTTTTCTATTGGCTCTGCATGTAAAAATAAATAGTTCTGTTTTAAATTAGTCAGCAAGTTTACCCCAGCACTCTCCTCCGAAGTAAAACGAGGAGGGTAAAGAGAATGGTTAAAGCAATTAACAAGGTGGTCCACTGAAAAACAGCCCAGCGTGACTTGAAACTCGCATGGCTCATCGGCTCCTGTATGAGAACGTGAGATGGGTTGCTTGTGTCACTACTTAAAGTTCTGTGAGATAAACAAGGGAAAAAAACACACTGAAGAGTCTGAGTTGTTTTGACACCTTGTTGCTCATTAAGACAATGTGCTACTAGCTGAAGATGCCCTTCAGAATAGCAAGCATAGTTCTCTTTCCTCCACCATTTTCTGCTTCTGACGAAGCAGAAATTGTTTACAGAGTGCCGAATAAAGAAAATTAAGCTTTGGATCTGTCTCAGATAGTATTCATTGGCCTTTTTTGGTAAGGAAAATTAAATCCAAATAAATATTTATTGAATACATTCTGCATCTTTATATCATAATATTTTCCGTCAATACTTAAAAAAATATATGGCTTTTTGTAATACGTGGGAAACTTATAGAAGAGAGAACAACATAAAACTAAAAACTGAAAACGGAACCAGGCAATATTCAGAAGGTTTAGGCAAAGTATAGGCACTTAACCTCTTCAATGAAACATTCCTGGAGTTGGGAATGCAAAATGTGTACTACAGTGTAATTGGTGATGAAGTGATGAAGGTGTGAGGTAATATAACAAACTGATTTGTGCTTTTTGTAGCTAATAGTACTGGGACAAGGTTCTGGAAAAGTATCAGTCAGGGTTTGATTAAAAAATAAAAAATAAAAAACTTTTGAACATTCCACGAAGCCCCGTTTAATCCCTTATTGCAAAATTGGAAAAATATGGCACAACCCTGACTCTGCCTACAGGAGGCCTGCCATCTACCAAATGCCACTGACCAGGTAAGGAGTGGCATTAATCAAAGAAGCAATCAAGAGAGCAAGGGCAAATCTGAAAAAGCTGGAATTCTACAGCTCCAGCAGAGGAAGTTGTTCACAGGGCAGACATCACCCAGACACTTACAAACCTGGTCTTTATGCAAGAGCAGTGAGTCACACTGAATATAGTTTGGAGTTTACCAAAAGGCATGCCTGATACTGGATTTATTAGACCAGAATTTCAAGTTTTTGCCTTATCACAAGGAGCCATTTTTACATAAAACCCAACACTGTTCTTCACCAGGAGGACTCAATCTTCAAAGTCAAGCATAATGGTGGTAGCATCATGTTGTTAATGAAGACAAATGCTTAGAAATCTGGAAGAAACCCTTAGCCCACCTAAATTAGTAGTTCACTTACCAAAATTGACAATGAGCAGTATTTCCAAATTTACTTTAGTAGATCCAAAACCAACAACTTAAATGTTAGAATAAACCAGTCAAAGCTCAGACCAAGAATTTGATTAAGAATACTGAAAGACTTGCTCTTCTTTAATGGTCCTTATTCAACTTGACAGAAACTCACCAATTTTACCAAGAAGAATTGGTAAAAAAAAAAAAAAAAAAAACAGGTTTAAACTTAAAGCTGACACAAACACATCATGAAAGGCTTACCATATCCACCAAGTACTGACTAAAGGACTTGTGTACTTATTTAACCGATATAGAGTGTGCTTTTTTGGTTAACTAAGCTTTGTGTCACAAAACAGCACTATCATTGTTATACATATTGTGTAAATCACATGGTAAAAATCATTTGAGGTAGTAGTAATGCAAAATGAGAAAAAAGTCTCGGGGTGAATAATTATGTAAAGCACTGGAAAAAGTGTACAATATATTAATTGTAAGAATCTGTTAGGGAATAAATTATTCAAGGAGAAAGACACTAGTTTTGATGAAAGTATAACAAATGGATAGTCCATCAAGGCATCAAGGGCTTGAGAACATGTTTCATCTGTTGTTTGAACAAGCAAAGAAAGGAATTCCTCCTTTATGGTTGGGGTTTTAATGTTATAATACTACTTTTTTTTTTTTTTTTTTTTTTTTACCTTACAGACACATTCATGGAGTTCCTGATTTGTATAACGTATATCAATATCAAGCAGAAACATAACAAATATAATTCCATGGACTTTGCAAAACCAATTCTAATTTAAGAAATACCAATGAAATAAATGCAATTTCAGCAACCAACCAAATGAGCTTAAGTCAAATCATATGTACAAACCATCAGAAAAGAATAACTTAATCTCTGTTGCTTTCCAAAATAATAAGACCGGCAGTGTGCCACATGAATGAATCACAGTTGCCAAATGGCATTTGGCCAAACCAAAACCCAAACCAAGCAGATTTACTACATAATGAATGGGACTGTTAAATTCAGCACATTCTACAGCCACTGTGGGTGATCAAGTCATCGGTCATGTACATTTCTAAGGGAATCATGGAATTACCAGTGAAGGGTCATCAATATACACTCAGTAGGCCTATATAATTTGAAATAAGCATAGAAAAAATAATCCATTTATATTGTTTAAACACCTTAATAAATCAGTGGATTGTAAGTATATGGTTTGAAAAACTTGTTGAAACATACAAAAGAAATTGCACATTTAATTGATTATACAAGGTGGTATCAAAAGTTTTGAGACTAGCTCTGTTTACAAAAAAACTACTTTATTTATCTACATTTACACACTATGACTGAGATTTGCACCGGATCTCCGCAATGGTGTCAAAACGGCGACCTTTGAGCTGGATCTTCATCTTTGGGAAGAGGGCGAAGTCCGCAGAAGTGAAATGTGGCGGGATCGGTGCAGAAACGAGGTCATGTGGATTGTTTTCCGATGATCATCATGCGCAAGTTGCAGAACGGTTTCAACATTTTCGGGGGTTGAGCTCATTTAAGGTCTTTCTGATCTCTCGTCGTCTTCCAGTAATGTTCTTCCACTCTTGAAGCGTGCGTGCCACTCAAAACACGTACGTCATGTCAAACATCTCTGTAGCAGATTTGCCTGGTTTCACACAGAATTTCAGAATAGCACCAGTTCACATCATTAGTTTGGAAGCTTTTTGATACCACCTTGTAAACTATAAAACAGTTTAATTCATAGATTAACACATCTTTCATCTCCGATTTGATTCAAATGCGGCTCAAAACTGTACAGGACAGTAACAAAACAGTGCAAAATTATAAAGTGAGTGACAGTGAAAAGACAAGGAAATAGGAAACATGCATCAGTAATCTGTTGGAGTAATGTAGGATATGGAGATGTAGTGCCTCCAAGAGTGTTAGTGGATTCTGATAAGTGGATTAGTTAGTGGATTCTGACAAAAACTGACTTTTTTTTTTGTAAAATTCTTAACTATTCTACAAAACAAAACAAAACAAATCTGTAGTAGTGCTATAGTGGCAAAAACAATATTGAGCTTTCCTCAAAACACAGATTTCCCCAGTGCATCCTGCCAAAAAATAAAAAATCAGGCAAAATGATGAAAACATGCCTCTTATCCCTTCAGCTGAAAACTACAGTGCTTTCCACTTCTAATGTTTTGAGGTAACTGCTTCTTGTTTGGTCATCATAGTAATATGTGTCAAAGCACAGCCAATCTCTCACAAGAAAACCGATAAAAAAAAGTAACACTATTTTTATCACTACACTATAAGCCAGTACTCAACTGTTTTTTCCTCCTTTCTAGGGTAAAAAGGATCAAGTAATGAATTGACTCAGACACTGTAGTGTGATCCCTCCTTTGACTAGGTTTGGTCATCAAACTTCATCGTTTTACATTTACCTCATGTGGCTGATGCTTTTGTCCAGAGTGAAATGCAACTGAGAGATGATATGACAGGGCCAAGGGCCTTTCTTAAGGGGCCCAACAGTAACTTGGTAGTGCTAGGATTTTAACTCACAGACTTCCAATCTGTAGCCTAATGCCTTAACTACTAAGCCACCAATACCCACATAATTGTGTAGTTTTGTTTTCCTGTGGCATCCCAAGAACTGACAAACCTTTAGAAATATTGTTTGTGGGGTGGTACTACACTACGAGTGAACTGTTATTATATAATTCTGTATTATATAAATTCTGAGGCCATATTTGAGATGACTGACAGCTAGCTCTTGCTCCAGAAAGATTTATTCAATGCACAAAGTATGTTAAAAAGAAATCTAACCAATTACAACTCATTCAATTAAATGCAATATTCATGCTATGCTAATTTTGGTAACAGAAATCCTGCACTGTGCTGCTGAGGATAGATTCACATGTGTTATCTAAAAAAAAAATAATTTACAAAAAGTATAAATATTTCAGTTGTCATTCTATCTTTAATGCATAATCTCACGTGACTGCTGTACATTTTTGCCCAAAACTTTAGCTGCAGTCATAAAAATGTTCCTGTGCAAGACATGCTCATGCAGAACTTTCTTTTAACAGACAGTATTGTTTGAATTTCTATAGTAGGAGAAGAAGAAGGATTTATTAACCAGTGTTATGTTAGTGTTATGTTACTATGTGGCTTAATCGACTTTGTGTAAAACAAGTTGAATTCTGGCTCTTGTGTTTCAATTTGTTCTTTTATTTACCACAGAGCTGCCATTTTATTGCAGCTAAAACTCTGATCGTAATTTGAAAGTTTCACACTTATATTGTTGCCTGTACTGTAAATAAAGGCTGCTAGTCACTTGCTGTGGCGTGAAAACAATGTGTATGCAACAGCTGTCTCATGTACACAGTAATGAATACAAATGTTCCACACAGATCATTAGGTATAAAGGAAGCTAAAAGTTCATTAGCCATCATCACACTCAGAAAAACATGTATGCTTTCATTGTACTGTATTGGATATAGTCTACAAAAATATATTTACGGGAAAGATTTCAGAACAGCTTAAGGCTTGAGAGTTTTCTGTGAGAATTTTGCTGATTACTGTGAATCTAATAACATTTGTGAAGGCACTTGCTGAGCCTTATGAAGCCTTATTCTATGAATAATATACTCACAAAAAGGTCAAAGAACATCTGAGTTTGCATGATGAAATTGAGGTTGTGATCTCATACTTTAGAAATCTGAAAGGTTGAGGGACAAAAAAAAAAAGGTCCTGTTTTTTTAAGACCCAATGTATTCAATCCTCCTGGGTAGCATGAGAGCCTTCATGGATTGTCAAATGGGTGTTTCTAATCAAAACCACTTACTTCTCCATTAATTCATTTGTTCTTCTCTACCATTTACTTTACACTTTCTTACAGATCTGTTTTTCACAGATACCATGTATATATACCATGTCAGTATTCTCAATATATGAACTGGGAACGTAAATAATACAAAATATTTTCATATGTATGCAAGCACAGTGATGTGCAACCTAAGACAAAAAGGAAGAAGACACACCTGTTTTTATACCAACCAGATATTTAGTATGTTAAACTTCTTGATTAACAAACACAACAAAACAGATTGAAATCCATTCAAAACTATGGATGGGATACAATAATGCTACTTTTTGGTTCTTCTTAAAACCTGCCATGCCTTGGGTTTTGACTTGTTGTCTTGTTACAGGCTCTATTTTATTAGTATATGTAGCCAAATCATAAAACAGAAATATATTTAGTCTTTCTTTATGCCTGAAACCATTTCCAGCTGGTTTTTAAATGGACTCCTCATTGTTCTTGAAATCAATACTAAAATGGTCTACTTGAGTAAATTAAATTAAGAACATCAGCAACACATCAAGGTTAATATTAAATAGGTTCTTTTTGCTTGTTGCTACAACACAAAAACTGAGAGATGGCGGAGAAACGAAGCGCTAGAGGGTGTTTACAGAAAGGGAAACTACAAGCCCTAATGAATCCAGTTAAACATTTTTAAAGCTTTTGTTCTTATTTCTATAAAGGGGATTCATATAATGTCATTTTTGATAGGATGTCAACTTTGTACAACATTAACATGTGCATGTGAGCACTGGAAAAGTCAGCTGAAGAAAGACTTACATTAATATGACAATATACACCATATGGACAAAAGTTTATGAACACTTGACCAGAGATTTGTATGTCCCCATTTGCTATTGTAATACCCCCCCCTATAGATTTTTTATAGCCAGTAGAGGTGAGGTCAGAGCTCTATAGAAGGCCACTTAACCCATCTTAAGCATATCTTCATGGAGCTCACTTTGTGCACAGTGGAATTGTCATGCTGGAACAACCAGGTTTCCTAGTTCAACTGAAAGAAAATGTAATGATATAGCTGTTAGCTATGATTCAGATGATATAGCATCTGAAGACATCCTTTACATTTGTGTGCCTCTAACTTTGTGGAAACATTTTGTTAGAAAGCAAATATGGCTGGAAAAGACAGATTTTGAAACTTTGAATACAAAACTAAAAATTTTTTTCAAACCCATTTATGCTGAGAGTTAAAACCTCTGGTTGTGCTGTTTTTGGTTTTCTGTAACTTGTGCACTGTACCGTGTTCCGAATGTCCCCAAAGAAACCCAAATTAATTGGCTAGCCATATAAGCATGAACGGCATAAAGTGCATCCACCACTATTGATTTAATCACTACATCAGACCCGTTTTCATAATAATTGTCCATTTATAGTAAACTGGAAAATAAAAATCTGAGAATTAAATTGAACTGAAAAAGCTTTTTTTGACATTAAAACTCTAAATTAATGAGTTTGAGTCATAACTGTCATATATTACAAATAGAAGCAGATTAATCTTTCACAGTACCAACGTGGAGATGCAAGTCAAACTGTAATATGAAAACAGGCAAAGGAAACTGTAACCAAAACCTGGATTGCAAGGAAAACATCCAGGAAGGAAAATCGTATAAAGACAAACAGGAGACTAAATACAAGTGCTAATTAACCAAAATGTGAAACAGATGCAAACAGTCATGTGACATTAAATGAGGAAGCGCTATGGCTGATGGGAAATGTAGGTCTGTGGTATTAACCAGCCGTTAATTTTTTGTCAACTTGTTTCCTGGTTCATGGGAAAACACACACACACACACACACACACACACACACACACACACACACACACACACA
>JAAIIK010000075.1:458667-470971 GCA_014706435.1 Silurus glanis
ACACACACACACACACACACACACACACACACACACACACACACACATTTATTTTCACAAATGACGACTAATAACATTTTTACTTTAATTTCCAATGACTTTTTGCTGTTTGTCATTGCCATAATTTGTCTTGTCATTGCCACTTACTGCCTTATTACTACATGCTTTATTTCTGACATGAAATTGCTAAAGTTTATTACCTAGGGATGCACAACATTTTCAGATGAAACTGATCACAAAAGGAATTTCTGGTTTGTAACCAAAAGAGAGAAAAAACTCGGAAAATTCTGAAACCAAACAAAGAGAGAGAGCGAGAATGCTGTTCGCCTCCTTTGTTGTGGAATTTAGCACAGATTAATTCAAACAGTTTGACCAGGAGCAGATCAACAGAAGCAACTGAAGGCCCCTGTTAACACACAGATTCCAGCTGTAGACAGAGAGCACCAAAGCACAAAATCTAACTATGAAATAATGGAATCTTTGCCTTAGAGGGCTATGACACCGGCTTTTAACCAGCTAACAAAGCATACTGAACCTCATTACACAGTGCGTATTTACGGTCGTGCATGCATGTGTACCGGAAATGTACAGCGCGTACATTCTAGCTACAGATATATTTTAGATTTACTATAGAATTATTTTTCACCCTGGTGTTCAGTGCATTTGCTACAGAATTTTTGCCAAAAATTTTACTTCAGTTCTTCACTCGTCTATTTAAGTTGATGCGTCCTGAATATAAGAACACGTTTATATTAGTGGACTAGAAGATGGGTGTCCTGTCCCGCTGTGCATTCCTGCACAAGCAGGAAAAATAAACTTTTTCTCAGTATTCGCTTTCTCTCTGCCTCCTTGTCTGTCACCTGCCCTTTTGAACATCTGAAGGCTTGAATTAAAATTTGTGAGATGGAAAAGTTGCATATTGAGTAAAGGGAAAAGCATTTGCATCGCAGGCACAGTACCTGAGACTTAGTTGAATTAATAAAGAATAGGGCTGTCAATCGATTAAAATATTTAATCGTGAATAATCACACGTTTGTCATGACTTAACTCACGACTAATCGCAACTTAATCGCACATTTCTTTCTGTTCTAAATGTACCTTAATTAATACTTTTCAAGTTTTTAATACTCTAATCAACATGGGCATGGACAAATATGGATTCTTTATATAAATATATGTTTATTATTAGTGAAACCATAATCAACATAGAGCATGAAGACAAAATATACTTGTAAATGTTTTAAATTTACTATGTTTCCACATGGACGGTTTAAATTGCCAGATGTGTGTTCATGGTGGATTTTAGTGCTTGATTTAAGACTTGGTGAATCAGTACAACAAATGTTTAGTGATTACAAATGATTCTTTTTGGTGGCGTTTATAATTTTTAAAAAATATCTGAATTAAGAAAGGACATCGTGAATAAGCGCGTGTTGCGTTGAAGGTTTTAATTTCACCTCTTTTATATTTATTTATTGCATTAATTGCGAGTTAATAAAATTAGTAGCATTAAAATAAATTTGTGTTAGCCCTAATAGTCAACCTTTGATTTTAGTAGTAGTGCAGGTCAAGATTTGTAGAATGAACGTGTTTTATTGCAAAAATCACTGAAATTATTTAGGTTTTTTTTGTTATTGATTGATTTTGTCACATTTGTGAAAGACACACATTTTCTTTAAGATCTGATGTTTCCTGGGTTTTAATTCGGGAAGGAATAGAAAATGAAGGGACACAAATCAAGAGCAAATGAAATGACCAGGTAATTTATTATTTATTATGTTATTAACAAAGATATTTAATGTATCAGGTTTTACACAGGACCAGGTCAAGCATTAGTGCAATGTGAAAAATGCTGGGGCGAATATTAGTGAATTATTATATTGTATTAAAGATATTTACACAATTCTATAATGCAGTTCCCTTTTCATGAAACAATAAATTTTAATGATGTCCTATTTTTTTCTGTTCTATTTTTTCTAAATAATATTTTCAAAAAACAGTTCACTTTGTCTCAATAACTACCGAACATGCTTAATTTTTCTGACCTATTAGTGAAGTATTTGGAAAAATAACAGAATTACCATTTGAAATAAAAGTACTTTTCAACTGATTGGAAAGAAAAAGTGCAAATGCCATGTTTACCCACTCAGAGATCGCAATTACAGTCGAACCCACTTATCTCGACCTCGGTTAACTCGCCAACCCTATTAAGTCGACGTTTTTAAAGTGGAACCGCCAAATTCTCGCTTTGTCTTAGCATTTTTTAATCGGTTATGTCGATTTTTTTATGTCGCCGAACCCTAATATCTCGAGCACAAGGGGGGGGCAAATTTGCCACTTAAAGTCGGTTATATCAGGAATACCCTGACACGCCCCCTTCGGCGGCGGCATTCCCCGAAGCACCATGCTTCTTCTCCCGTGCGCTCCTCGCAGTCATGCTGATCACACACACCTGACTCTCATTCACTCACTCATCCCATCTCCTATTTAAGCCCCTCACCTCCACACACTCGCGGTTCGTTATTGTTTGTGCATGATCGTATGTGTTGGTTCATGGCGGTCTGTGTAATCGCGTTTACGTATCCCGCTACGTACCCTTCTTCTCGGACTCCGCATTCTCTCAACGGCACCCCGGATTACCCCGATCCTGCTGTTTTCCATGTTCACGCTGTCTGCACCACGTTTATCCGTTGCTGCCCAGCGCTGCGCTTTCCATAGCGCGGATCCGTCGATCCTCTACACGAACTGTCTCTGCTTTCACAGAACTTCGTGGACCGTGCTCCCGGAGCGCACCACTGGATATTACTGCTTCGCTACAAGTATTGGTGGATTATCTCCTGAGTATTCTCAATAAACTTTGTTTGCGTTTACTTCGGCTTCCTCCTCCTTATCCGCATTACAGGTTATCTCGATCCGCATGACCAATCAAACAAATCGCGGCAACGCTGTTGTGTAAAAAAACCTCCAAAAACACGTGCGTGTACATTCTCATTTAATAACGCACATCATGTACATAAAGAAATTTCAAGCACGTTAATATATTGCCGCCATATTGGTTTTCGTTTGTCTCGATCATCGGTTATCTCGACGATTTTTGGCGTCCCCTAGGCCGGCGACATAAACGGGTTCCACTGTAATTATAATCTCTGTTTCTTAATTTACTAGTTTTCTTTTCTCCCCTCCATCTTCTCTTTACCTTGGTCAAAATTGGGGTTAAAAACTCTAAATTCAGCTGTTCTGCCCTCCTACTTTGTATGAGGTTATGAAACTTTGGCCCTGTTGGATCTAAAGCAGAATGCATCTGTCCATGATAAAAAAAAGTAAGGGGTAACCTTAGTAACCTAAGTCCTTATTGGCAGAATTTTTTGCGTGTGTGTGTGTGTGTGTGTGTGTGTGTGTGTAAAACCTCTGTACCTCTAAAATGTTTCTATAATCAGCTGTTAATTTTAGTTAAAGCATTTGAAATGTACCATTGTATCTTCACATATTTTGCTGGAGTGCCTTACAACGTGTGTGTACAAATTAATCTATCTAAAAAAGAGAAGGCTATTATCATATTTGCATGTTTTCGTCGAAACATCCGATTCTTAGTCCCCCTTTGCTGTTACAAAAGCTTCCACTGGAGCTTCATGGACATGTTTGGACTTGTCAAGTTCCAATGGTAGAACATCAAGTGTACATAATACAGACATTTTATACAATTGTGTGGTTTGTAATTTAAGGAAGAACCATTTATGGATGTGATGATCGGCTGTCCACAAACCTCTGACTGTATAGAATTAATTATATACCTCATGATCAAGGTGTTTCTAAAGGCAATAAACATATATCTGATGCTTTTTTTATATGACAAAAAAACGAATGTAAATCTATCCACATGCATACAAAGAATATTAATGAATACTGAAATAATTTATACCCAGCTGTTGCACACATTTGTGTTAATGCTTGTATAAAAGCCTTTGAAGGAAATGTTGGGCAGTATGTTCTTGTCACGATCATTTATATCACCTCTTAAACGCTCGCCTTGATCACAAGTCACTTTGAAAATTACACGCAGCAAGACTAATAGAAGAAGATAAATCATGCTTACATTAAAAAGAAATGGACCAGAAAGTGCCTGCTCACTTGTTGGCATAGAAAATTGAAGTAAGAACACAACTGAGGGACTTTGGCACAACACCATGTAGCATAACTGCTGGTTTAAATGTTTTTTTTTTTTTTGCCCCTGAGCATGTATTTAAGTCTTCCTTTTTCCTAGAGAGAAGATAAGCATGGATTTGAGTACAGTGTCTAAATTAGCACACTTATTCAAGGCTTATTTGAGGCATTTGTATTCTCATAAATTGTCATATAGCTAGGGGTTCAAGAAAACCCCAATCACCTCCAGAAGTAAAAAAAAATTTGAGGTACATAAAGTCTAATAGACAGCAGGAACAAAACATGAAGTTACAGAAACAATTATCAACAGTGTGATTACTTGTCTAGTAATGTTATTTGACTGGAAATGCATGAATACTAAAAGTTGGATATATGTGATCATCAAATATATGTATTTAAATACTCAACATGTTCAAACTTTATTAATTATCTACAAAATTTTGCAAGAAATATGACTTGCTCATGGATTAGCCAGCTAGCTAGTCAATAGGGTAATCTGATGCGTTAATAGTATATGCGGGAAAAACACCGGCCATGATAAATTAACTAAAATCTGTCAAAAGACGTGCTGTCTTCCAATAAGGCTGTGGAGGCACTGTTGTGGGTTGATTTGGTACACACTTCACTTTTCCTACTTGATGTTCTTTTAATTTTGTGTATTAAATATCTGAGGAAGGAATAAAAAAGACGAGTTGAGTGTCATCAGCATAGCATTGGTAAGAAAATCCATGTGAGGATATGCCTTCACCAAAAGAGTGCGTATAGAGAGAGAAAAGGAGGGAACTTAGTACTGAGCCTTGTGGGACAGCAGTGGAGAGTTTGCGTGGGGCAGATGTGGACCCCCATGTTACCTGGTATAAGCAAACTTACGGGTAGGAAGCAAACCATTCCCATGCTGCTCCATGGATACCGAGACTCCTGAGGGTAGTCAAGATAGTCTTGTGGTTGACTGTGTCAAATGCTGCTGAATGGTCAAGGAGGATGAGTACAGATGACAGCTTGGCTGATCGAGCATCATGTAGTTTCTCAGAGACAGACAAAAGGGCCATCTTTGTGGAATGTGCTGCTTTGGAGCCTTACTAGTTTGGATCACAGAAGTTGTTCTGTGAGAGATAGATAGACTGTTAGTTAAAAACAGTGCATTCCAGAGATTTAGAAAGAAATGAGCGAAGTGATACTGGTCTGTATTTGTTGATGTCCGGATCCAGAGCAGGTTTCTTCAAGATGGGAATAACCCTCGCATGCTTGAAGGTAGTTGGCACATGGCCAGATGTTAAGGACCCATTGAAGATTGCGGAGATGAAGTGTAGATGAAGGCATTGGATCCAGAGAGCAGGTGGTGGGATTGCAAGATTGGATGACTTGCAGAATCTCTTCTTCTGCTATGGTTGAGAAGCTTGACAACAAAGAAGTAGGGGATTCCTGGCTGTGTAGTGTAGTCATTGTTGGGGAGGAAGGTCTGGCAAATTTCCTCAATCTTCCTTTCATAAAAGGAGGCAAAGTCTTCAGGAGTCAGGGAGGATGGAGCAGGTGAAGCAAAGGGGTTGAGTAGTGATGAGAAGATGTTGTGGAGCTTACGAGGATATAGGCCTCAAGCTTTTCCTTGTAGAAGGCAGTCTTAGCAGAAGTGAAATCCAAAGAAAATTTGGTCAGGAGCGCACGGTAAGATGCGAGGTCTTCGTCAGGTTGCAATTTTTTCCACTTTCTTACTGCTGATCAGAGTTCTCGCCAAGAACACCAATTAAATACGTCATTGTGCACAATTGATAACACTCTCAGAACCAAGAACCATACAACATGAGATACTTATAATGCATAACCTAAGTGCTATACAATTATTAGCCTATTTCATTAAATGCATTAACCCATACTACCTTCTTATAATGAGATGAGCTGCATACACACCTTTTTTTTTTGGCATAGACACCCTGTGCTGCCCCCCCAGGAAGATTCAGCCCTGGGCGGACTGCCCTGGGGGGACTTAACCTCTTTGATCGACCCTTGCAAAGTCTGTTCCAAGTGGAACCCTTTTTGGAAAACTTCTGTATGACCCTGGCCTCTGTACTGTAACTCACTTTCAGGGTGTTTCTTCTTATAGTCTCGGCATCTTTGTGGAGAGCAACAATTCTAATTCTGGACTTCTCAAAAACTGCTTTGCCATGAGGTGCCATGATGAACATCCAGTGGTCAGTATAAGAGAACTGTAAATTTTAACTGCTCTAATATAAGATACACAAATTTGTATGATCCTGTCAAACAGACAAAAACATGAACATGATGAATAGGACATGTGGCTTTGCACGGTTAAGCACGTACAGCTGTTAACACTTAGGGTGCTCTTTTTTTTTTACCAGCTATTTTAACAGTAATGGCTGTATTTTGAGTTATTTTCAGATGTCAGTAAATCTATACTGCTAGACAAGCTGCTGTCAGGGAACCACCGGCCATGCCCCCCCTCGGCACGCAGCACGCCTTGCCTTCATACTAATCACCTTCACCTGTCTCCAATCTACACCCTTCCTTTATAAGGCCCTCATTCGCACTCACTCACCGTCCGATCTACGGTTCATTCTGCCGATTATCCCTGGACTACCTGTGTTTTGGAATATACCTGTTTTCCGGTACATGCTGCTTTCTAGCTTCTGTTTGTTTCCCAAGGCTAATAAACTATTCGTATTATGGGTTCTGACTCTTGATCAAAGCGTGACAGCTGCACACTGAAAACTCTAAAATATATCCAAGTTAAATTTTTATAGTACTCATACACTATATATATATAAATATATATATATATATATATATGTAGACAACATTGGATAGCACTTACTGTACACTCACTTTTGTTAATGTGGCAAACACTTTTATCCAAAGTGGTTTATAAATGAGCTGGAAAAACAGTTTGCTACACAATTCCACCTACTGAGCAGAAACAGAGTAAGCTAGCTTTAAAAAGTGTGGCCAGCATTACTGTCTCTCTGATACTATATCCCCTAGAATATTTACCTAAAGGTAATTAGTGAGTGAGCCTGATCTAGTTTCTATACTTCTCTTTAGTTGAACTGTGCATATAATGCAGCTGACTACAAAAAAATTGTTAACTGCGTTAGTTTTCTTTACAAGAATAAAGAATTGCCCTATCTTCACCCAATACTATGATTCTATTCTCCTCCATGACAAATAAGAAAAGGGCAGCAACAGATCAGAACGTTATATATAAGGAATATTCATAAGCAACTTCTAGTCAGGAATTTCTATTTCCAAAACCATATAAATGCAGTATGATTTCTAGTAGCCAAATGAATCAATCCTGGAGCTGAAATAATTGATTAAGTGTGGAAGCCAGTGAAAATAAAATAGTAATTAAAATAAACATGGAGAAAATTTCAGTTTTTACACTGTAATGCTACCTTATCCACAGACATCCTATGCAATGGTACAATTTTGTGATAACAGTTTTGTGGAAGAACCACATATGACTGGAAAATTCAGGTGTCCCAATCCATTTGTCCATATATTGTCTATATGTCTAGGCCCTTGTTTTTTTCTCCTTCATTAAACATTCTGATTATGGTGGATCCTTTTTTATTTATTTTTATGAAAAGGACCCTTAAGGACTTTGTATTATATAATTAACTGACATAAAATTTGGCCTGCTGCTTCTGGCATGGAGGCAATTCTAAAGGTTAATGTTTCTAGTATAAGGACTTTTATAACATTAGTTAAAATCCAGTCATGTCTGGTTTGGAAGAACAGCAGTATACAGGCCTGGATTTTGTCCCTGCTATTAAGGAGGCTGTTTTTGTGGAAGGGATAGACTTCCCGTAATACATGTTAAGTGATACGCATTATTCCGTTAATATTTTTATGAACAAAAAGCCTCATGTCTTGGAAATATGTTTAACATTTATTTCAAAGATAAAGAGCAGCTAATTAGGTATCCAGTTATGCTTACATACTCAAGTAGGACCCCAGTAGGTGAATGCTAGTCTGCTAGCCATGATAAATACTTTGGATAATAAAGTTATATATTTTTATAATTAGTTATTTTACTTTATTTTTATGACTATTCCTTATTAAAAAAAATTTTTTAAACAGTCCTGCCATTCAAACTTGCTTGTTGTACAATTCTGTCACTGAGATGGATTATTATTGACTTACTGCCATGGAATATTTCTTGTCCTGAGGAAAAAGGTTGCTTGTTAGGTTAATGTTTTGCAAGCAAAATACAATGCCTGTCAAAAGTTTGGAAACACCTTCTTTTATCATTATTGAGACACATGCATGAACAGAACAGAAGAACTTATGCAAGACAGTGAAGAGGAGAGAATATGTTAGCAGACTGCCTCACAACCACAGTCAATGTATGTATGCCAATAATGTGTAAAGCTGTTATTCATGCTAAGGAAAAATGTTTCAATGAGAAAAGTTTCACATTTGTACATTTATATATTTGTTTGATCAAAGTACATCTTTATACTGTGAAATGTTTGTTTGCATATAAACAAAATGCACATGCATGTGTCTCTCAAATCAATAAATGACTATGTGTTTCCAAACTTCTGACAGGACCTGTATATGTAGCTGTTAATATTGCAATTTATTCACCAATGGAAGTCAATAATAGAGTTCAGGGTTTTGTTTGTGATGGTCAGATTTTAAGTTTTGGAATTCTACTTGTGTTATTTACACTTGGGCTAGATTTTTAGGATAGTGTGGGATGTACGTCTGGGATATTTTTATAGCAGGAATGCTCCAACTAGCATACAATCTCAAGAAAAGACCCCGCTGTGCTGATGGTTACTTCTATTGATATTGCAAAGCATTAAGAGATAAGATACACCTTTATTCGTCCCACAGTGGGGAAAATTCTATGTTACAGCAGCAAAGATAAATGTGCAAATATAAAGCGGAGACAGTACAAATATATACAGTACAGTGTATAAATACAAAAGCAAAGTAACAAACAATACAGTAGTTACACTTTCAAACAAATTGCACAAGGTAATATTGGTAAGCCTAAAAACTAGGTAAGGACTGAGCTGGCCTTCCTGATCAGCTTGTCCAGTCTCTTCCTATCTGCAGTAGAGATGCTGCTGCACCAGCAGACTATTCCATCGAAGATGGCTGAAGCCACCAGAGTCAGAAAAGGTCAATAGTGTACCCTGCACTCCAAAAGACCTTAGTCTCCTCAGCAGAAAGAGTCTGCTCTGTCCTTTCTTATAAATTGCATCTGTGTTGCCTGTCCAGTCCAGTTTGCTGTTCAGATGAACACCAAGATATTTATGAGTCCACCATCTCTATGTCCTTTCCCTGAATGTTCACTGGTGATAGTGAAGTGTGTTTGTGCCTGCGGAAATGCACCACCAGTTCTTTGGTCTTCCCAGAATTTATCTGGAGGCAGCTCTGTTGGCACCAGTCCACAGATTTCTGGATCAGTCCTCTGTACTCCCTGTCATCATCATCTGTGCTTAGGCTGACAATGGCAGATTCATCAGAGAACTGCTGCAGGTGACAAGTTGCTGAGCTGAACATGAAGTCTGCAGTGTAGACAGTGAAAGGGAACTAAGCCTCACGAGTCCTCACATACTGTGGTTGGTTTGTGAGGTAATCTAGTATCCAGGGAGATAGATGATGGTCCACCCCTCATTTACACCAGCTTATCCCTCAGAAGTGCAGGTTGGATGGTATTAAAAGCACAAGGGATGTAAAAAACATGACTCTCACTCTCTTCCACACCTATGTCTGGCTGGTAGGCCCAATAAAGGGAATCCATTGATGAGCTCACCAGTTGGAAATAAGTAAGCACCAGCCTCTCAAAAGTCTTCATCAGATGTGAGGTCAGTGCTACTGGTCTGTAGTCCCCAACGACTTTTGGCCATGACCACTACAACAATATTTAGCACAGCTGGTCTGCACAGGTTTTAAAGAGCATGAACAGGATTTAACATGCATGAAGTGGCATCACATTTTGTTTTTGACATTTTATTTTTTATTTATATTTGTACTGAGGGCACATGGGAGTCCTCTGGTGAGCCAATGGAGATTTGTTTGTGTTTTTCTTTAGTTAATTATCCAACTATCATCATGGGCCATTTACTCTGACCTCAGTGTTTAATGCTGCTTCTCTAGTTCCTTGACAGGCAGTACCTTATCTCAAATATCATAAATAAATAAATATGCATTATTCATATAAATATATCAGTAAACGTATTTTTTTGCTGCATGTTAATCAGATATGGACTTAAGTATGTGCATATTTAATAGGATTAGGTAAACATTGCCCTTAAATAAACTGTAAAAAGACATTTTTTTTTTAAAGTGAAAATTCTGAGAGGTCAGAGAAAACAGTGTGGTCTCTCTGAAGAATACCTGATAATGACATAAAGCTGGGTCAGTGCCCCTTCTCTTGTTCACTGGCAGTTTAAATTCTACGTTTAAAGATTGCCTGTAACATTTGGTTATCATCCTCTAAGGACCCACTCAGGAACTCTCATCAGTAAAAAACTTTTCTTATAAGAAAAATATATTTTTAAGAGTCATTTATTGCATTAGGATGCTAACATTCAAGTTTCAAGTATTGATCTCTAGACTCTTTTCAATCCAGAGAACACTTTCAGTCAATGATCACTTTCATTATTGACTCAGAAGGCTATGGTTAGTTAAAGTTGATGGGCTTTTGCTCAGGATGTCTTGGACACACGGTTAATTAGACAATTGTTTTAATCACTCACTTCCATAACCCAGGGTTTATTGTCCTTCTTCCCTGGACAGAATCCCAGCCATTTTTTTTTCAGATTCAGGTACATTTAGCCTTTCCTCTGAAATTGCATTAAATTTCTTTGTAATATTTCATTGTAATATTTTAGAATTTATGAACTATAAGAATATTTAGATCTATGCTTTAATTGATGTAGGAAGTTGTTTACCAATATATGTAAGCTTTTTCTTTTTGTACTTTTTACATTTTTTTCTGAAGTAAATTATACTTATATATTATGTTACAATTCTTTGCAATACATCAAATAAACAATATAATGATCGACAAATTACCATTGCTAGAGGGATCTTTTGCAGTGGTTTTTTAAGGGCGCTGTTGAAATGTTCATGAGCAGATCCTTTAGAGGAACCTTATTAAGCAAGCCTTTTTGCCATGTGTGGCAAGTGTTCTCTTGACACAGCTGAGGCCAAAGGTTTTGAGAAAGCCACAAATATTAATTATCACAAAGTCAAAGCACATTTCCACTGCATTTCAGCCATGCCACAAAAGGACCAGCTGATGTCAGTAAGTCTCTCATTAACACAGGTGAAAGTTTTGACGAGGACAAGACTGGAGATCACTCGGTCAGGCTGATTAATTAAGAATAACAGACTGGAAAATTAAAAAGGAGGGTAGTGCTTGAAATCATTGTTCTTTCTCTGCTAACCGTGGTTACCTGCAAGGAAACACTTGCAGTCTTTTTGCCCCACTTTTTGTTGCTTTGCACAAAAAGTGATTCGCAGGCAAGGATATTGCTGCTAGTAAGATTGCACCTAAATCAACCATTTATCATATCAAGAACTTCAATTGTTTAATTGTTGTGAAGAAGGTGCTTCAGAGTGCCCAAGAAAGTCTAGCAAGTGCCAGGACCGTCTCCTAAAGTTGATTCAGCTGCGGGATTTGGCCACCACTAAACATCGATTATGCAAGAATTGGCTGCTATCATTCAGGATGTGGCCTAGAAGTTGATTGACATCATACCAAATTGCAGAGGTCTTGAAAAAGAAGGGTCAACACTGCAAATATTGACTCTTTGCAAAAACCTGTGTGTAATTGTCAATAAAAGCCTTTCACCCTTATAAAATGCTTGTAATTATAATTTTAGATAAATTTAGTATACAATAGTAATGTCAGGGATCCACCTGCCACGCCCCCCTTTTGTGGCGCTCATGCCTACGCTCTCTCCCTGGAGCTCCAGGTTTAACCACGCACACCTGGGGCTCGTTGTTTCTCAAATAATTGAGCCAGTTGTTGCAAATTGCAGACAAAATTAATTTATTTTGCACACTACACTCCTCCCAAAGTCTACTAGAATCTTCTTCTTCTTCTTTTGGCTTCTCCCATTAGGGGCTGCAACAGCGGATCATCCGTCTCTATACCCACTGT
>JAAIIK010000075.1:476934-489700 GCA_014706435.1 Silurus glanis
GTGTGTGTGTGTGTGTGTGTGTGTGTGTGTGTGTGTGCCTTTACTCATCAAAGTTGTGCGTGGCCAACTTTGTTCATAAACTGCCTATTCAGATTGCTCTGACAGATTCATTATTCATCACTTTCATCTTTTCGTCTTCACGGCAAATTGCACTGGAGGTTTCATTATTCATCTGTTTCATCTTTTTTGTACAAAAGACATAAGGCTAGTTGAACTGTGGGTAAATGTGAGTGTAAGATTTCAAATGGTTGTTAGAATTACTGGATCTTCTTGGTTTGGGGTTTGATTCTAAAAATGGGATGTCATGTGCACAGGTTTGGAGTTCTCACTATATCCATGTTTGTTTTGGGGTTTTCTGGTGTCCTCCCACTTCCAAAAACATGCTAGTAGGTGAATTTGGAAGGATAAATTGCTCCTATGTCTAAATGTATCGGGCCCTGTTTCTGTCACACCAAATAATCCCGGCAACAGAATCTTGTGGATAGGCTCCTGATCCAATATAACCCATGGTATAATCCATGGTTAGGAATGTATTACAGGATTTTAATGCACAACACATAGACAGTTAACTGCTTGAAGCCACAATGAAGTGCATGAAATCCTGTAATGCACAACTAGCTTTGGATTATCCCACTTATACCATGGTCGTTTGCCTACACTGATAATTTGATGCTGCCATTGAAGTCTGCAGTGCAAAACTAACTGAACGAGGAAAAAAAAAACTATATATATATATATATATATTTTTTTTTTTGTTATTTTATATGTAGTATGTCATATGTTTCATTCTGTCCACTCAACCATACACAGAGATAAAGTAATATATAATATTAATAATAATAGTAAGAAAAACAATAAGAAGTGGAACAACAACAACAAATAATAATATAAAATTTATTGAATAGTTCTCACTCTCCAGTGTTCTGTATTGTTTAAAGATTATAATCACACTCTTGATATCACCCAAATGAGGATGGGTTCCCCTTTTGAGTCTGGTTCCTCTCAAGGTTTTTTCCTCATAACATCTAAGGAAGTTTTTTCTTGCCACAGTCGCCATGGCTGCTCATCAGGGATAAATACACATTGTTCACCTTAACTGTTAATTTCTGAAAAAGCTGCTTTGAGACAATGTCTGTTGTCAAAAGCGCTATAGAAATAAACTTGACTTGACTTGAATAAGTTTGAATCAATGCTACTGTTTTAGCAAAAAAGAGGGACAGTGAGAGTGCATGTGAGAATTATGGGAATCTGTACCATATATCCACTAATAAGCTGTTGACACTGTATTAATCCTTTATGCAATTTTATTTGTTATATTTCTCATTTTAATGTTATCTTCTCCAATCTTGTGCCTATTCATCAAAATTGCCATATTCACTATATAATATTTTGTTTTTAGCTACACTTTATTGCCAATAGTTTGCAGACACCTGGCCACAAGTATAGTATGTGCTCTTTGAGCATCGCATTCCACATTTAGTACCAATTTGCTCAAATTATTCCCTCCACTCTTCTGGGAAAATGTTCCACTGGATTTTGGAGTGTGCTTTTGGACATTTGTGTTCATCAGCTGCAATGGTGTTAGAAAAGTCAGGTACTGACGTTGGTGATGTGAGGAGGCCTGGGGTGCAGTCAGTGTTTCGAATCATCCTAAACGTGTTCAGTAGGGTTGGGATCAGAGCTACATAGCAGGCCAATCTTCTTCTCCAAAACATGTAAACCATGTCTTCATGGAGCTTTTTACACAGGGGCATTGCCATGCTGGAACAGGTTTGGATTTCCAAGGTCAAGCGAACGGAAAATTGTATTATACCGTATTTAAAGACGTCCTATACAATTGTGAGCCTCCTGCATTGTGGTACCAGTTAGGAAAGGAACCACATATAGCAGGAAAGGTCAGGTACCCCAAAACCTTGGTTTATAACTCTGTTTGTAACTCTGTTGCAAACAAGTTTGGTTCAGAAATATGGAGATGGTTAATAATGCTTTTGTTTTTCACCTCTAGAGCTTACTCATGATATCTTTTTCTGGGCAAATCAGGTGTAAATGTAACAATATTTTTTTGTGGTTAAAAGTACCAGCTTTGCCCTGATTTCTGCTGTGGTAGAAAAGAGGCTGCACAGGTGTTTCTTCGAGTGGAGAGTCAGTGATTAAGTGATTACGGGACACAGGAGGAAAACTTAATTGAAAACATTGAAGTAACCCAGGTGCATTGAAAAGACCTGCTGATACCAATTTCCCGTCTTCGAGGTGATCTGGAATACAGGGCCAACATAGCTAATTGTATTCTAGGTGGGTCAGTGCCATAAAGAAAGCAATTTGTTTGCTCTGAACTGTGGCTGTATTATCAAAGAGGAGAGAGTAATGAATACTTATTTATTATTTTTTTTTTTACCTCTCACAGTTAATATAAAATTTTCCCTTGCAATATAATATTTAGATTCCCCCCCCCCCAACACACACACACACACACACACACACACACACACACACACAACTATATATTGCATTGATGATGTGTACCATCATTTCATGACAATGAGAACGTTTTAATTACAGTGAAAGCACATAGGGGGACTCTGGAGAAGTGCTTTCACCATGATTAAAGCTGGCAGATAATAGCTATGTGGAGCTCATGCTTAGAAGCATGGTTATTATCATAGCACTATTGTGGACAATGACAATGTGAGGACAATTAAGATGGGCTACTGATCAGGCAGCCTTATAAAGAGAAGATTGATGAAGTGTGTGTTTGTGCTGTTTTGTTCTGACTTCAGTACTTTTGCAGGGAGCAGGTAGGTAATATACTATTCTGTATTCACCGCATCACACAGAACAGAACAAAATAGTCAGCTACTCAGAAGGCCATCTGGAAAAATGTTCTTTATAGTTCTGCTCTTATTGGATGAATTTGGCTTACCTGTAGTATATATCCAATCTTGACCTCACTAATGACTCCTGGTAGGTCGCAATTTCTGTGTTAGTTAGGGAGCTGGGGGTGATATGAGATGAAAAATGATAGTAGAATTGGCTATTTACAGTATTTTCCATACTGAACGTCCATGCTAAAGTCTTGATGTGAAATATACAGACTACACCTAATAAAAAGGAATGGAACAGTTGATGTATATAAATATTCTGTATGTGTATGTGCTGGATGTGAAAATGCATTGTGATGTCAGACATCATGGACAAAAATCATTAAACTCTGTGCTTAAGCACCCTGGAGAGCTCCCAAACAACAACAACAACAACAACAACAACAACAAAAACAATGAAAGAACAACAACGAAAGAACAAGTATACAGGCAGAGTTGACTTCAAGTGGCAGCGGCTGTGGGTTGTTAATGGCTTTAAGTTGCCCTAGATCAGGGGTGGCCAACCAGTCAGAGACCGAGAGCCACATTTTTTTACTGTGTTACCGCAAAGAGCCACATCATACACATGGGCACACATGAACATCACCCATCCCTTCCTCTAACACACACACACACACACACACACACACACACACACACACACACACACCTCTGCTCAGCCAGATTTATTGTAAATGTCACACACCAACATAATGACAGAAATTGACTCCTACAGTTCTAAGACCACAGGACAGTGATTTTCAACAATGAACATTGTCTGCACACACACAAACTCTTAGTTTAACCAAGTCCACAAACAAAAATATAATAATTTACAATAGCGTTTTTCTTTTACTATGAATGTTACTTAGTGGGACTTTTGGCATTCCTTGCCTTGAACAATCCCCTTCAAATCTGGCTCGTATTCCGTTGTTGCCACTCGAAGCAATTCTTTCACATGGGTGTCAGTCAGAACAGATCGATGCTTTGATTTCACGTTTCAGGGTAGAAAACACAGACTTTGTGTGGTTTTTTTTTTTTATGTGCGTATTCACTTCGCTTGAGTTCAATACGGTATTTTCATCAAATGCGCATGTGCGTGAGATGAATATACCGCAGGGGTGGGCAATTAATTTTTACAAGGGGCCACATGAGAAACCTGAATTGTGTTAGAGGGCCACACCAACGATAATATTTTAGGGATGCACCGAAATAAAAATTCAATTCAAAAGGCAATGAAATCCATAATTTTTTGTGTTATGCCTTTTGCCTTGGCACCATCACTGGAAAACTTTCCTGCCTTTTCAAAAACGTCCTCTACAGACGGAGTGCGCATGCTCGGATTGACTTTACTTTTCTGCGCCGCGTTCTTCTCAGATTTAGAATGGCAATCGGGATGTTTGGATTTCAGGTGATAAATTAAACCCGACTTGGAGAAACTCTTGGCAGATACACCCCCTCTTGAAATTTCAGCATTGCATGTTTTGCAAATCGCTATCCGCACACCGCAGACACGTTGGCTCTTATCCAGATAACCGTGTGCTGGCTGCGCTTTTTTATTGCGTCATTACAATTGTGTTTCTGCCGTGTTGTTTCGGTAATTTAGGTATTTCGGCCGAAAATCTTCGGTGCATCCCTGTAATTTATGATTGGCCTCACGCGGGCCAGACAGGGACGTACAAAGGGCCGGATGTGGCCCGCGGGCCGTAGTTTGCCCAGGTCTGATATACCGTAAAGTTTCCCAGTAGGGGCTAAGCTCATTTAAGTCTTAAAAATACTGTATTGAACTCAAGCGAAGCGAACACGCACATTAAAAAACAAACAAACACAAACTTCGATATGAACGTAAGAGCCGCATGAAACCAGCCAAAGAGCCGCATGCGGCTCGCGAGCCTCGGGTTGGCCACCCCTGGTCTATATGGATTGGACTTGTTGGTCCAGCACATCTCACATATTCTCAATCAGACTGAGATCTTTGGAATATGGAGTCATCTTCAACACAGGTTCATCAAACCATTAAACATTATCCTGCTGAAATCCACAGCTATCAAGGACTGTTGCCATGAAGGGATGCATGTAAGTGTTAGGTTGTACTTGCCAAAGTAACACCCAGATAGATGTCAGGACCGAGGTTTTCAGCAGGACATTGCCCAAAGCATCAAGCTGCCTCTGTTCACTTGCCTTCTTCCTATGGTGCATCCTAGTGGCATTTTCCTCAGTTAAATGATGCACACGCACCCTGCCATCAACATGATGTAAAAGAAAACATGATTCATTTAATCAAGCCAAACATCTTCCATTTTAACCTGCTCAGAGATGCCCTCACACAGAATTTTGCCATTGTCAAAGTCTCTCAGATCTGTATTCTTGCGCTCCAATTTCTAATGGTGCCAACACAACACCTTTAACAACCCTACACATGTGCCATTGAACTGAGATAATCAATATTATTCACTTCAACTCCTGGTTGGTTTAATGTTAGGGCTGATTGATGTATATGCCTTCGGATATTTCTAGTGTAAAATGCTCATGTAAAAAAAAAACCTGAGAGACATTAGGTCATCCATGTGAGACCAGAAAGGCTTTTAGGACACAGATAAATTTTACATAAGTTACTATACTGATTTATTCTCAAATATTCTGCCAGAAAATATTCTGTTATTAAATCTTTGGCCAGACCATCCTTTGCTGCCTTAATTAGACAATGTCATCCATCAATATCTTTCCCAGAGCAGGGATAATGCATTGTTTCAGTCACTGATACTCCTCTGAATTTACTGTTCCTCAGTGGTCCTTCAGCCTCACCTGAAATACCTATGCGCTAAAGATATGTGCAGGGGAAAAAAGATTTAACCCATATAGACAAAATCACAGTTCAGCAGTCTTTACAAAGGAGGCATTCAGTCCTAGAGAAAGACCAAAGGTGACCCTGGAGCCCTGCAATGGTAATTACTGGGAAGGAAATATTTTCTGGACTCCCACTGAGAGGCAGCTCAGCACAGCAGACTTATTGTAAAGTATGCTTCATGAGAACACCTGTTTCTCATATACAACGGACATCCAAGGCAGCACGTCTTGCTTCATATGCTCTAGTTCCCTCAGGGTTAGTTATTTACTTAATTTCTTTTCTTCATGTCATGTTTAGGGTAATTATATTCATAGCTGGAAATTGTGGCTTGTACAGTTCCTAAATGACACTGCACAGGTTTAATACAACAATACAGTTATTGTGCATTTTGAAAACTAATGGCATTTTCCTGGAAATTGTCTATAGGTAAACAAAAAAATAAATAAAAATTGCACTTCTAAAAAAAAAAATTGCAAGTCTAAAGGTTTCTTGTAAGTGATGTAAGAGGGCTGGGACTTTTTATTTATTAAAAGAAAAGAACACATTTCAAGGAGTGGAAACTGCATTTCTTTTTCGACAGACTCCCCTGTTACATTTCTACACTTATTTTAGCGTTTAACTAATGCCTGGAAAGATTCGCCATCAAAAGATTTGTCAGTACGCCCGAACCATCCTCTGACAGCCTGCTTCACCATTTCATTACTGTACTGCAGAGGTGGGAAGTAATGAAGTACAAATACTTCGTTACTGTACTTAAGTAGATTTTTTTGGTATCAGTACTTTACTCCACTATTTATTTTTCAGACAACTTTTTACTTTTACTCATTACATTTTTACACAAATATCTGTACTTTTTACTTCTTACATTTTCAAAACCGGCTCATTACTTTAGTTTTAATCCACTGATTTGGTGAAATGTCAATATTTTTTATGTTCACTGCGTCGTTTTCAGCCGAACAACCGATTTCCTGTCATTGCATTTCCTTTTTCAATCCACTGGTGTATAAAGTCCTGTCTCTCACCCACCACAGACGTAGACTAGTTTGCGAAGCTAAAAATCAGCATGGCAGAAAGCCACAAGAAGTAAAGCGAACTTGGATGAGACAGATGGAGACAGTGATGTAAACATGACTGAGAACAGAATCATTCCTGATCACCTGATCATCATCATCATCATCATCATCATCATCATCATCATCATCATCTTTAATAATATAAATACATAAATAAATAACTAAATATAAAAGAGGCGAAATTAAAACCTTCAGCACAACATACATTTATTCACGACGTCCTTTCTTTACTTAGATATAAAATAAATAAATAAACTCCAACAAAAAATATTTTTAATCAGAAACATTTGTTTTATTTATGCCCCAAGTCTCAAATCAAACACCAAATCCGCCATGTTTTACACAATTAACACTCTGGGTGGCGTTTTGTGGGTTTTTCCCTCATAATGGCTAACAAACTTAAATTACTGTCTTTTTTGATCGTACAGATAAAAACAATACATCGATCAAATCTGTAAAATGTCAAATTTTATTTGTATACACTTATAATAACAACAAAACGCTGTGCTTTCGTAAAATAAAGTAAACAGACAGGGGGCGCTCTCTGCCACGTCATCTCCCTTCACAAACATAAATAAAACAACCCGAATCTCAGTGAATATTTGCCTCACAGAAATAATAAATATATGTATAGAAAGCTCGAAATGTCTTTTACATAAACCACATTCACATGGAATAAAAATATTCTTACATATTCTATGTAATAGGTATGATTACATAAATCAGTATTATTTAAACCATAAATCCCATAAAACCATACCATACCATAAATTGGTATGATTATGATGAAAGCTTCTTGACTTGACTTGAAGAGGTGCAGTTTCTCCGGTATCACCTCATTAACTGTCCGTGTGGAAACATAGCAAAGGTTCCGTTTGGTGTTCTGATGATTTACGTAATTTAAACCATCATTATTACTTTAAAACATTTACAATAATTTTTTGTTTTCATGCTCTATGTTGCATCCATATTTCTCCATGTCCATGTTGCTTAAAGTATTAAAAACAGGAAGTATTAATATATGGTACATTTAGAACAGATAGAAATTTGCGATCAAGTTGCGATTAAATATTTAATTTGATTGACAGCCCATATATTAATATGATGTGAGGTCCAGTTACCAAAATGACACTAAAACAGGTGGTAGTAATAACTACTTTTTATTTAAGTACATGTCGGAGCCAAAACTTCTTTACTTTCACTTGAGTAAAAAGGTATAATCAGTACTTCAACTTATACCCGAGTATTTTAAAACATGAGTATCTGTACTTCTACTTAAGTAAAGGATGTGTGTACTTTTGCCACCTCTGCTGTACTGTGCTTGAAGTCTTCTGTTTTACACAGGTTTTACACCTTGTTCACAAGAAATGTCATCACCGCAAGCACTAACACTGTTTTCTGCTATCTTAATTATGGTCTCTGGACTGGCCCGTGACATGTTCTCCACCTATCAGTAATAGGACACTAGCCACTTACTACTGCTTGTAGTACTGCCATGCTAGCATCTATTTTTATACCTGTACAATAAAAAGTCCTGGTTTGCCTTGGAGACTGTTCTGTGATCACAACCACCTTTATCCACTTAAAGCGAGTAAGTATTAGGGAAAAGTAATATTCCCAAAGAGTTGAATAATTTAGGGGGAACGTACACTGAGTACTAAACCTGGCTGAAAAAATACTCCTCTGGATGAATAAAGCAAGAATTTAATCCACTTGCCTCACACATGCTCTGCACCATGAGTGTCAAACTCATTTTAGGTAATGGATGCCATTACACTTGAGTGGACTGAAATATCTTGTTAGTAAACCGAGCATGTCAACCAAAGTAAAGTGTTCATTTGTTGGAATTCTGACAGTGACATTGAGACCAAAAGAAAACAGATTATAAACCACGAGTATAACAGATGAAAAGAGGGCACAAGCAAATTATTTAAACAAATTTCAAATGCACAATCCACCATAATCTTGAAGCCAACCTTATTCTAAATTGCAAAGATTTCTTACAAATAAAAACGTTATGATTGTTTAAGTATTCCCACATGATGTGAAGCCCCTAAATTAGCTCTTTAAAAAGACATGGTTGCAGCACCAAATTATTTTGTTGTCTAATGGAGAATGAAATATTATTAGCATATTTTGTTAGTACAGTTTGCTGCCTCAATGTTCTTGCTCTATTTGCCTCTAATTTAAGTTTTCATTTACAGTTTAAAAATGTGATTTTTAATCTTTTAGTGGGCTGTTTATTCAGAACAGAGATGTCCAAACTAGGGCCTGCGGGCCAAAGTTGGCCCATGGTGACCTTTAATTTGGCATGCCATGACATTTGGAAAAACTTTGAAAAGATAATTACCAGCTGCATGTCTCTCATTATAGTTCAGTGAATTGCTGTATTAGACACTGAACTCAATTATACAACATTTTCTATTGGTTTAAATTGTACTCTAAGTTTCACTGAACTAGAACGTTTCTATGGTTCTCTGAGGAAACAAGACGTGACGTCAACAACGCTTTGGGAACGCTTCCAAGTTTCCATGCTCTAATTCACGTGTGTAATCTGTCCAATGGACAGTGAAACTGAAGTGAAGGAAGTGCTGCAGGGATGCAGGGATTGTGGCCTGAAGACGCAGTGTCCCGTTCCCTCAGGGATACGTAACCCTGAGACATTTTCTTTCAGGAACTTGAGCTTCATCAACAACGCTTTGGGAACGAGAGTCCAATACTGCCAGACTGACCATTTCCTGCCTAGTGTGAATGGGCACTTCTAGGTCGAAGGACTGAGGGGCCAGCTTTTTGGAGAGATATCCCAGAGGACAAGGACTTAGAGGCCACCACACTCCGGGGGAAGTGAGCTCTGACATCGAAAGGTGCGGGGAGACCAGAGACAGACGAGACCCGAACTGAATCGTATAGCCTCTCTCTACAGTGCGCAGGACCCTCTAAGACACATCCGGCAGGCGTTTCAAGGCTGCCAGATAGTCTCTTAAGGGAATTGGTCTTTCGAAACGGACCTCTGGTGTGCCTAAAGCTGGGGCTATGCTCTGGCGCCGCTCTAGGGGCTTCCTCGGTCGCAGTTGCGTCCAGCAGAAAGCCTATATCTCTGTAAGACAAATCTGACAGGGTGAGCCAGTGGTGTCTCTCAGTGGAGACAGAAAAGGCACACCCTGGCATGGAGGTAGTGACGTAGGTTACAGGAAATGTTCGCCCAGCTTGCACAGGGGACGTAGTTTCTTCTAATCAGCTCACTAACTTCCATCACTAGATCACTAACGTCCCTCACCTCCCCCTTCTCGGAGGAAAACAGGTGGAGCACAGCGCTCTCTTCACAGAGGGAATAAACCACCGAAAGGCATGCTTCCGAATCGGCTCCCGCTTCGTGAACCGTGAGGAGCCCCCCCATTCGAGATTGAAAAAAGTTTAAGAGATCTACATATAGTACAAACAGGTCTAGGCAAGACCCCTGAATGTGAATATCTATATGAAAAAAGGGAAGCTGAAGTAATATGACTGAAGTAATGTATGTACCAGGACTGAGCAAATACTTTATCACTGGTTCGAACCAGAGCTTCTTTATAAAGGGTGTGTTTGTGTGCAAATGTATGTGTGTGTGCTGCAGAAAGTAGAGATACATAAATCCTTCTCATTATTGAAACTGTTGATTATTGAGACTGAAACAAGAATATAGAGTAGCCTAAAAGGCTAAAACATGAAAAATCAATACATTTCCATTTGTTTTTCCAGTTTATTTGCTTTATCTGGTCTTGGGACACTGTGATGTGTCTTATTCTGAGATTGAAAATGCTGTTTGAATAATGTTAGATTCAGAGCAGAACACAATATCTCTGTGGGGTGCAATCCATTTGGGAATCATCACAAGCCATGAACGCTTCAGCAAAAGGTTGATCCTTTGTCAAAATTTAGTGAGAAGAAGCAGATTAAACCATATCCTGGTAATATCCAGATCAGTGTACTGCACTATGTTCGCTGTGAGTCATTCTTTTAATAGCAGTAATTGCTTTGTCTTGGCACATCTTTGGTCATGTCTTGACCAATTCAACAAATTTAAACTGGTTTTATTGATTAAAAACATTGACATGTTGCAAAAGTCCAGTCTTTTCCAACTTTGTTACAGAGTCAGAATTTTTGAGTTGTAGATAAAATGCTTGACTTTTGCAGCAGACCCATTTTAAGGCACTAGCATTTTAAATATAATTTGTACATATTGTGCAAATGCCTTACATTACCCTTACACTTTACAGAGTGAAGACTTCCAGCTGCTAATGCTCATTAAGCCCTGTTCTGTCAATAAGTAATGGCCAATTAACTAATCTTAGCATATTTGTAGCTAAAGAGGATCCAAATGAGACTGATGAATGTGGTGCACAAATCAGTCCACCCACAACACTGGCTTTCCAAAAAATATATCCCAAAGGTTCTGAACAAGGTGTGTGTGTGTGTGTGTGTGTGTGTGTGTGTGTGTGTGTGTGTGTGTACATTTTGTGCAAGTAATTTGCATGTGCTCTGTTTTCATCTGTTTTAGGTGGTACAGTGCACTGCAATCTCTTTGCTATTCAGGTCACTGTATACTACACACTTGATCATTCATGCAATCATGCCATAGCAGCTCAATGCGTAATCTGGTTTAAGAACATATTCACACAAGAAGGGGAAAAAAATGTATCTTTTTACTGTGACTTCGACCACAGCATGGATGTTGATGGGATGGCTGATTTGAGAATTTCAGAAATGGCTGATCTCCTGGGATATTCACACACAATGAACAGTCTTTATATTATTAGACAGAATGGACTAAACAACAACAATAACAACAACAACAACAACAACAACATGTACTCTGCAAAGTATTGGCCATTACTGAAATAGTGGTTGGTGAGTGTATATCCATTCTATTTGCAGATTTCATTCAATATTCTCAAGCTTTTTCTAGTAAGTAATAAGTTCTACATTGTCTTTATTCTGTAATTAAAAAAAAAACTTGTTTTTGTGGAAACAATTTAATTTAAAGTTAAAGTAGTAAAATATTTGTATTTAATACTATGTGGTGGGCATGAGTTTAGGAAAGTAAGCAATCCCATATACACAATAAAAAAAATACTACTCATCATAGATCAAGTCTTATACGAGATAATTTCCTCAAAATGACACATTTGTAACTATATACATTTATCAAGCTTTGTCTTTTAGCCTGGAGGTAATTTTTTGTAATATACAGTTATATAGAGTATACAGTATATGTTGATTTGTTGTTTCATAGAGCAAAGAAATAAAGATATCATTATTAACGTATGACTTCAAGGGTAAAGGTGTGTTATACTCAGTGTTGGGCAAAGTTACTTTTAAAAGTAATGCATTACAATATTGAGTTACTCCCCAAAAAAGTAACTAATTACGTTACTTAGTTACTTTTTATGGAAAGTAATGCGTTATATTACTTTTGCGTTACTTTTGCGTTACTTGTATCTCTTTCACGCCTTACAGGTGTAACAGGTGTAATATAGATAATTGCCATTAAGAAATAAGTTATATTAGGGCAAAAGACATGTCTTAAACATTTAAAATGTTTAATAACTTCTTAGAGAACAATAAGATGATCGACTAACTTTTGACCACAAGGCTGAACACTTTCCAGTCGCACTTCTGTACACTGCTTTTCAATCTGCCTTCGCCGTCAGAAATGTAACTATCATTAGTGTATATAAGGTTAAGGGTGTGGGCTGCACACCGGTGATGTGGAGGGAGAACATACCTTTCGCCGTCATCACGTAAAACTTTGTGCAATTCCGTAAATATGTCCTCGTCCTCGTCTACATCATTCTCTGCTTCATCATCAGCTTGAAACATTCTGAACGCTTTTACAAAGTTCGCGCTATTATCAGTGACCGTGGCAGTTTATCTTCCCACAAAGAGCAAATGAGCTGTGAATTTGCTCTCTCTCTCTCTCTCTCTCTCTCTCTCTCTCTCTCTCTCTC
>JAAIIK010000075.1:515593-531688 GCA_014706435.1 Silurus glanis
ATATATATATATATATATATATATATATATATAGGTAGTCGAAAGCACTTAAAATTAAAAGTGTATTAGCTGAAATTCTATTTCGTTTTTATCCTTTTTTTTCAACATTATATTTGTAGTTTAGTTTTAATTAACTTTGAAACTCTCATTTATATTTTTTATTATTTTTTAATTTAGTTAAAAAAATCTTTACTGATAGTTTTAGTTTTCACAACCTTTGTCATAAACTATAACAACCCTTATTTTTAAATGCCCCAGAAAATGCTGATTCCTGGCAAAACAGAAGTGTGCAACTGAGTTTCAATAAAATATCTATAAATGAAAATATATTAAAATGTAAACATATACCACGCAAGTGTAATTTGTTCTGCTTGAATATTGCTCACTAGAGCAATATACAGTATGATGCTGTATATTTTATATTCTTGTGTTTTAAAATGTTGACCCATCTTTGTATGCCTGGGTTGGATATAAAAAAAAAAAAAGGAAAGGGAAAAAAAAAGAAAGAAAGAAAGAAAGAAAAAAACAGAAAGAAAAGCATGGAACATCAATCTTCAATCATTTGAATACGCCTTACATCATAATGAGAGAACACCGTGTTTTGTTACTTCCTGAGGCTTTAAAGGTAATAAAAGGAGCATGAAGAATTTACCAGAATCCATCTAGCTTATACTTGTAGGCTTTGAGGTGTCCATTCTATCTAAGCTTTGGCATTTCAAACACTTGTCTGAGTAGGCTTACAGCTGGGACTTACCTAAAATGCATAAATGCTTTTGTTGTTTGTTTTACAATAAAATAAGAAATTGTACACTTCAAATGCATGCTAAGTATGCAAAGCATCTTCATGGTTTTATAAAATAAAACTCTTTGGAAACACATAGGAAATGTTTATGTTGAAGTATTTGTAATATACTTAGAGATTCTGGTGTGGATTTGTTGGTTGCACCTGTGCTGTGCAATGACTGTAAAAAAGTAATTGCACTGCACTTTAATAAATAAAAATTTGACATAGAGCTGCATAAAGAAGCCATGGCTAAACCTCACAGAATTGTATGTAAAAAAAATAAATTATTAACACTTATTCAGCTCTACGATGACACTTCATAAACACAATCACATGGTGCAGGTCATCAGGTTTTACGAGCTGACCGGCCCGACACGGGTCGTGTTTTCCCGTGACGACGGTTACCATGTGCTTTTGTTTTGTTTTCGGTTCTGTTTTCATCCCCCTTGTGTTATTGTTTCCCTAATTGCTCTCACCTGTGCCTTATTTCCTCCTTATTTGCTTTGTATATCCATGTCCTGTGTTGTATGCTTTTGTTGCACGGTCTTATCACACACGCAAACCTGTGCCTTGTTATTTTGGTCCCTCTATTTCTAGCTTTGCCTCTGTTATTGGTGTCAAATCATGGACTCGCATCATTTTATCTCGTTTGTCTGTTATCGCACCCCTGCTAAAGAGTTAGGACTGTTAGTGTTAATAGAGGTCGATGTTAAAGACCAATGAGTCCTATTATAAAAATTCCTTTTTAATTATCCTAAATAGCATGCACACGGATAATTAAAACTTTCAAAAGCACACAATGATGAGGGTTATAAAAAAAAAAAGAAGCAGCTCAAATTACATATCAGGTCATGTTTTTTGGTTTACACGAGTTTTCTACTGAGAGTTAAGCAAAATGTCAGCTCAATTTCCATGTGACCTTTAAATGTGTCCTCAGCTAGCGAGGCCATAATGGGGAAGACAGCTGTGTGTTGTGTTTTTTTCTCTGGGGGAAAATGTTTGACAGATATGTAGGAAGGTAGATCAGAAAGAGAGAGAACATGTTAGCAAATAATACTCTTTTCTCGCAGTAATGCTCAGTTGTTTGCTCAATGCAGATTGGCCATTTTTTAGAAGTTAAAGAGGGTGAAATCGATTGCTACACAAGCAAAGAAAACAACGATTTTGTAGTTCTTTTATAGAATTGGTGTGAATAGCACAAACATCTGTATGACAGAGTGATTACACATTGTGCACACAAGAATCATGCCAATGATTGCATGTTTATTAGTTTAGTGCTGGAGTATTGGGCTCCTGGGCAAAAAAAAAACAGTCTATTTAGACATTATTCTGGCATCATTTTGGAAAAAAAAGAAAAAAGTTTTAAAGTTTAAAACTCTTAAATATTCAGTCCAGGATGTGGAAAATTTTAACTATTGACTTTTAGGATAATCCAAGTGGAATAGTTGGAATCAGTGATCTAGATGATGATCACTGATAATTGATAATTGATAATATGATAATTATGACCTACAGGGGTTGGGCAATCCAGAGCTGATCTCTTACAGTTTCATTGCTTATATGACCATGGTCCTTAGATAGAAGGCACAAATTAGGAATAAGGAAAAAAGACTTTCCAGTTGACCTCTGACCATGACATTGTTGAACATCAACCATCAGAAACTGTTTTAATACTGTTATTGCAACAACATATGAATGTCACTGATGTTTGACTGAATGGATAAAAAATAGCGGTTTATTCTCATTAGTTATATTAAATAGGCATCTAGATTTCTGCCTGCTCTGAATCATTCACAAAGAGAAAGTAGTGTAAGATTATACTAACTTAAAAGAGTTTTAACAAATAGTGGGTGAAAGTGGGAGAGACAGATTATGCGTTTGTGTGTATGAATTATGTGCATCTGTGCCATGTCTCGACGTATAATGAAGCTGTTAGTGTTAATTAATTGTGCCGTGCTTTGCTATATTTCTCATTTGAACTTTTCTTCTCCAGTTCATCAAATTCATCTTGTTCTTCTGTCCATTTTTCAAAATCACTCTCATTCATTTACCTCAGTAAAGTCATTAGGAAATGTTTACAGCAGTTGTCTCACTCTGTATGCGACTGTGACTCTATGTTACTATGGTTACAGTGGTTTATAAGCAAGCTCAATCATTTATAAAGGTGATTACTGACAGAAACTACACTATATGTTTGGGTATGACACTACAAAAGATTGTGGGCATTTGATGTTCTAATAAACTCCACTTTTTTGGGAAGATATTCTACTAGATTATGGAATGTGCTTGTGGGGATTTGTGTTCCCTTGAGATAATTTATTAAATTAAACATTTATTAAATAATGTAATTTAAGTCAGGGGCTGATGAAGGTTGAGAAGGCCTGGGGTGCAGCCAGTGTTCTCACTTTATCCCAAAGATGTCCAGTAGGGTTGAGGTCACAGGTCTTTAGCACCCCACCTAAGATCTTTCATTCCAAATCACCTTAACCATAATCTGTTCATATAGTGTACATTTGCCTTCAACGGTCAGTTTCAACGGTCAGACTACTCGATTCTGATTACCTTCCAGCCAATCAGAATCGAGTAGTCAGACAGACCATGTGAGATTTACTGTCACAGCTGCTTCCATAGAAAACCGATGAATTGCTTTTGACGAATCAGAATTGCACATTAAACAAAGCTGTAGTATGAACTGGCTTGACATAAATCTAACACATTCGCACCAATATGCAATTATTTGACCAGAACTTTATAAGAAATTAGATTAAATTTAAAGGTCATCGTCCTTTCTGCCTTGAGAGCCAATGAAGGACATGTTGTGTGACATCTGGAAGCGTTATAACAGATAGGTCGAGAAGAATGAGAAAGATTTTCCAAGGAGTCCGGACGAGTTGAAAAAACATATCAGAAGGAATCTTCATGAAGAGGGGGAATACAAAATCTGTTTAGATGATTTGAAATAGGGGTAAAGAGGGGACATCGAAGTTGTGGACATAGAAGTTATTGAAGAAAATATATATTGCTCAGTCAAAACATTTTGTAGTGATCATTCATTTTTTCCCCCCACTATTAATTATTGTAACATACAAAAGTTTATTTGTGTCACTTGTAGTAATAAATGAATGTTGAGTGAAACGTGCACCCAACTGCACACTCTTAATATAATATAATATAAAGTATTGTGTCCTGTGCAGTTAATCAAACAGGTTTACTGGATCTGAAAAATTCTATTCAGTTTAATTTAATTTATATAGCTCTATTAACAACAAAAACTGTGACAAAGTATCTTTACAGAAATAAATAGATTTGTTCAATACATTAAAAAAAATATTTTTCCCTTAATGATGGCAAAAAAAAAACCTCAGAGATAATATTAGGTTGAAACCTTGAAAGAAACCAGATTCAAAAGAGACCCCATCCTTAGCTGGGTACCAGCAGATAGTTCAATTATAAATAATCCCTTTCTACAAGTGTCCACTATGTGGTTGAAATCATACAAGCATAAAGTTTACTATAACTTTATCATAAAGTCCATTGTGTTATCGACTGTTCACTGATGGAAACTGTTCGTGGAAATTGTAGCCCTAACCCATTGTAGCCAAACTGTTCTGATTGATTGCAAATCCATCTTCATGGTTACTAAGTGCTAGCATCCACAGTAATCTCAAGTATCTTTAGGCTATCCTTGTAGAGCCATCCTCAGTGGCAGCAAATAGTTTCAAAGTGATGAGCACTCTATTGAGGAATAGAGCACCGGATGAATCTGGCAGGTCTGGAAAGCTTTATTCATTCATTATATTAATTCGAGCTGCAAATTTACCTACTAGCATAGTTTTGGGAAATTGGAGCGAGAACCCAAACAGATACTCAAAATACCACAAAGACAGTAATCAAAGCCCATGGTCAAATATGAACCTGGGAGATTTTTAGTCTGATACTGTGTTTGAGGTCAACCTCTATATCCTATTGCTGGGTGAAAATGAAAATGAAAATGGATCAGTGTTGGAGCTGATGTTGACATCGTTTTTGTTCTTTTAATATGACACAGAGGTTAGATGATATGTTTTGCTTAGATTTCTTTCCTTTGGATTTTGCTATCGATACAAACCGACCTTGGATCAAGAGCATATCATTATTCTTCATCCTGTCTAAACTGCCATTTGATCTCTGTAGCTTCTCTTTTTACCCCGTATTAGGAATATGTCCATATCTAGCATTGTGAAGCAAGATTCATAATCAACATAAATCGTATGTATTCCTTCATGGGCATGAATATTTTAAAACCGTCCTATTTTTTATCATTATTGACCACCTTTGTTAATGACTACAGCTAGGAGCAAGAACTGGAGCTTAATGTGATCTTATTGATTGGACAGGTCAAGCCCAGGGAATCTGGCCAAATTACTCAGGCTTGCTTGCACTGCACTTTAGACTCTTTTGACAGCTTTGACTTAGAGTGCGTTTTTAGCAATGTTCTCCCTGAGGGACAGCGTGGTGGTTAAGGGGGATTGCAGTGAGGCCAGGCTTCTGCTTGTGTAAAACGAGTAAGAAGAAAATAGGAAAGCAGGAGAGAAATGCAAAAAGACTTACTTCACTGTTCAGGAAGCAATAAAACACCGACACGAAGAAACCCTAAAGAGACGAGTGGAGAAAGAAGCCATTTTTAGGATGCATTTATAGTAATTTTCCAGAAAACGCATGCATATGTTTCACATAACTAAAATCCTTGCAAAAAAGGTGGACATCCAAGATGGACATAAATGTAAATGTAAATTTGACCTCTTCTTAGCAATACTAGCAAAACAAAAACTATAACCCATTATAAAATTATTTGTTTTTAACGTAGGAATTACGTATAGAACATCATTCAATTTATATAAAGCATTACTATAGGTAGGTAAAAACGTTTTGGATGAACACAACTGTTTTTTTTTAACAATTCTTTATGCTTTGTTGGAAGAGTCATGTAATGAGGGTGGGAGGTGAATGCAAGTGCAGATATACTTATTAGAATGCAAATGTACAAAACAAAAAGCAAACCAATAAATAATTTAAAACCATAACCTGAGCATGAAGCCTAACAATATTTACAACAACAACCATGGAACGACAACAAAAGACAGACTGCAGTGAACTGAGTAAATATACATGAGGGCTAATTACTATTAATTTAAATATTAATGTGACAGTCCTGTGGGTTGTGGGAAATGTATAATTCTGGCAAGAGGCATTTTTCTAAAATAAAAAAAAAAAAAAGCTTTAATAATAGCTCTAACAATGTTCTCTAAATAATTTCTTGACACAACATGTTTATAATGTTGATTTGTTGATCATTTTTCAATTGTAAATAAATCTTTTAAAAATGCACAGTTCATTACTAGATATGACGGCTGTTCAGTACACTACATGCCATTATAATAGAAAATAGAACACTATTTTTATTAAATGAATCTACAGAATCATGACCAAAGACAATTATAAGCACAGTTAAACCTTCACCATTCACTTTATTACAAACACTAGACTAATACTGGATGAGACCCCCCCTTGCTAAAAACAGTTTTATTGCTTCATGGCATGGATTCCACAATATGTGGAAAACATTCCTTTTGAGATTCCTTCTGGTGTTTACTTGATTGCATCAGGCTATTCCTACAGATTTTTCAGGTGAAATCTCATCCCAGAGGTGTTCTCCTGGCTTCAGATACAGTGAAAGGGAATTCAATTCAATTCCAATATTTTTTATTTGTATAGCGTGTTCAACAATAGACATTGTCTCAAAGCAGCTTTACAAAAATTAAGTTGTATTAAAGAGTGTATAAGTTTAGTGACAATAAGTTTGTTTTTTTATAATTGTACGTTTATCTGCAATAAGTGAGCCAGTGGAAACTGTGGCAAGGAAAAAGTTCCTGAGATAGCATGAAGAAGAAACCTTAAGAAGTGGCCACTGAACAATGAACTTATCATCAGGTTTATGAAACCAGTTTGATATGACTTTTGCTTTGCGACATGGTGCGCTATCATGCTGGAATTAGTCATTTAGAAGATTGGAGCCATAGAGGGAAACATATGCAAATATGTTCCTTCATTTTTAGTGACAATTGATAGGTATTATCAGGTCACACCGTGTGCCAAGGAACCATTCCTCACACCATTACGCCACCTCCACCAGGCTGGACTGTTGACACAAGGCAGATTGTGTTCAAGGATTCACACAGTTGTTGCTAAATCCCAACTCATCCCTACAATCTGTATTTTCCAATCTTTTTCCAGTCTTCCCAATTTTGATGAGCCTTTGCCCAGTCTCACCCTGGCAGAAATGCTTTAACCAGTCTGGCCATTGTCAGTTGACTTCCCTTATCAACATGCACTTTTATCAAAATATTTTCTGGATGTGTTTTCTTTATTGCCCCGTTCTGAATAAACTCTAGAGCAGGGGTCACCAATGTGGTGACCAATGTGGTTTCTAAAAATAGCTGTTTCCTACTTTGTTAAATCATTGTTGATAATTATTATGAGAAATCATTAACATGATCAGTGTCTTCACATAGATGAATATCATTCATTATTAATAATAACATATAATAAGATGTAAATTGAGAAAATGTGTTATTTCAGATCAAACTGAAAACTGTGTGTATCAAACTGGTAGCCCTTCACATTAATCGGTACCCAAGAAGTAGCTCTCAGTTTCAAAAAGGTTGGTGACCCCTGCTCTAGAGATTGTTGCTTGTGAAAATCCAAAAATTGTAATCCTCAAAACCGCTGAGATCCGAGATTTCAAGATTTATTTCCCTATTTTGTAAACATTCCAGAAGTGGCTGGTCCATACCTGAATGATTTAGTGTATTGCAGTGTTGCCAACCAACTGGCTCGTTAGATCATTTTGCATGAATGAGTAGGTGGACAGGTGTTCCACATAATGTGCTCAGTGAGTGAAAGGATGTATGAATATTTGTTGAAGATGTGCTTTATTGATGGTGCCATTACACTTTATTTTAAATCGATAGAGGGTTGGATTACACAAATATCTTATGCAATTTCTTTCTGAACACAAAACACATTTCTAAAACACATTTGGCCCTGATCTTTTGAAGGCAATGTTAAAAATCAATATCTCAATAACCTCCAACATAATCACTTCTATAGAGCTGCACAAAAAAAAAGAGACAGGAGGAATGCATTAACTGCTAGCATAGTCAAGCTGACTTTGCCAAGCCAGAGCCAATAATAACACGACTTTCCAAAATGGCAAAAGCCCAACTGCAAACAGTTTATTATTAGGCCTGACTTTCACAAGCATGACAGTTATGGAAATGTTTCACTGATCAGAGTCATATTGTCAAATAAAGCATTATATTCATTAAATCTGTTTGATGGAGACAGATGACAGGCCGAATTACACTTCCAGCAAAAAATAACTTATGTTCTTTATACTGTAATTCTGTCAGGACATGCAATAATATACTTGAAACTCACTTGAAAGGACTCAAGGAACGAATTGAAATAGATGAAGACAATTTGGGAAATCTCGTCCTCTCCAGGGTTGACGAAGAAAAGCATGTAGGTGATGCCAAGGAGAGGCAGCAGGACCAGAGTGGCCTTCACAGCTTTCCTATAACAACACATATAAGAAAATGTATTTAAAGGGCACTGTCTGGTCAGTTTTAAAGACTTGTTTAACATGAACACAAGTTTTAGGGCTTGTTACTCTATGATTCCAAATAACTTAATTTGCATTTGCTTGTGCTATGTGATGAAAGGCCTAAGCAGTAAGTTAAATTAATGATTTCCAGTGATGTTGACTAGTCAGGGCAATGGAAATATGTCAGGCAGTACGGAAATTTAGGCAAACTATTAAATTAGTTCATGTCTTCATGGCCATTGCTGCTAAAAAAAATACATTTTGCATGCCACTGTATGTTGTAACATTATAACTTCCCTTTACAGTAAAATAAGAAGCCCAACCCCATTCTAGCATGACAGAGCCCCTGTGAACAAAGTGATCTCCATGGTGTGTTAAGTTTGGAGAGGAAGATCTTGAATTGTCTACAATTATACCTAACCTCAATCCAATTTAACATCTCTGAAGCGTGAAAGTTATTCTCACAGCCAATAGGGACTAAATCTAGAATGAGTTCAACAAGCACCTAAAACTATTGTGGTAGAGTGTGAACCTTTAAGCCATGTAGTGTATGTTAAATGTTTTGCAACCCTGTTCAACCTCTCTATGGATATTAAATATGAAAACCAAATTTACAGCCAGGGAGCCATTAATGATTGCACTGACGAGCAAAACTTCTCTGAAACTATTCCCAGAGGATGCAATTTGAAAAGAGCATTCCTCTATAGACCTTGCAAGCAAATGAGCTAGGGTTGGGTTTATTTTGTAACAACACATGCTAACCTTTTATTGAACCCTTAAGTGCAACAGCCTGACACCTCTGAGCGAGGTGAGCAGATTGTTCCAGAGGAAGTCTGTCATTTTATCGCAGAATGAATGGAAAAGTGCTCAAGCCTAACAAACTGTCAGTTTGAATCTTTCAGCTGCCTAGAAAATGAGATGGAGGTGTTTGCAAATGTACCTGCGTTTTGCAACTAAGACCTGTGAGCTTCTAAATGTAGCGTCTTTACTCTTATTTGATATTGAAAGGATTGAAAAGGAACCTTGTTAGTTGGATGCACAAAAATCCCCACCACTAGGTCTCTAATTGGATTTATTTTTTGCAGAAGCAAAACAGTGTAAGTGGAGTTCTGCACAATAACTGACTAGGGAGAAAAAAAAATTTACAAAATGAACAACAACTAACAAAGACCTCCTTGATTAGAATCCAATAGAGAATTGTAGGGTGCGTAATCAGCAAGGAAGGCTGTTGTCCTACAATGTAATTACTGAAATTGACAGGGCTAAATGACGATCATTAAATGATTGTCAAATGAATCAATCAGTTTACACGGAAGGAATTTAATTGTCGGCTGCATGCGAGAGATGATAAAGATCAATGCAGAGCTCTCCAACCCGACGATGTTAAGATGGATGTCACACAGAGTGTTCAACACAGTGACACTAATATAGATTTGGTTTGAACCCCATGAATTATTTTGCCACAGGACACTGAATGTTCCTGGCAAGTGCATGAATAATAACTACAGTTTGTCATGTGCATCACACAGGACTTACAGGATGAATGACAGTGTAAAAGAAAACATGTCTTTTTTTTACATCTACTACTTCTCAAATCCCCTTTAATAACCAACTGACATAACATCAAATACCCTCAATTATACTTAAAAGTGAAGATTAGATTTCTCTAAAATAGTCCTTTTTTTGATAATTCACTGGAACCAAACTCGACAGATGAAAAAGCTGAGTTGTTTTGGCAAAGTCCCAATGAACACCAGATGCACATGTTTCTGGTTAATGCAAGGCCCAAACCTGTTTCAGCCCCTATGCACAAAGCTATCTCCATGAAGATATGGTTTACGTAGGTTGGAGTGGAAGATCTTAAGTTGCTTGATCTTGACTTCAACCCCATTGCACACCTATGGGATGAATTAGAACACTGGCTGCATCCCAGGCCTCGTCACCATATAGGTAGAGATCGAATGTGATTCTAAAAATCTGATATCTTACAGGCTCAACTGAAATTCTTTTTTTTTTTTTTTTAAAAAAAAAAAAAAAAAAAAAGACATCTCCAAGCGGCATTTTGCGGTCACTTAGGGGGTCAACAATCTATTGTGCTTCTAGTGAAAAGAATGCTACCACATCCAAAGACATCCTGTTCAATTGTGTGCCTCCAACTTTGTGGTAACATTTTGGAGAAGAACCACAGATGGCTGGAAATGTCAGGGGTCCCAATACTTTTGTCCATATGGTTTACAATGTCTTGTTGTTGGAAAGTTGTTGGAAATCACAGAGGGTGTCGATATTCTCTGTAAAGTGTCAAAAGAAGTATGATTTGTTCCAATAAAAAGGAAAGTGCACCATTAGGATACTTTCAAAAATCAAATGAAAATCCTATGTACTGTAGAAATGAACAGGAACTGCAGATGGGCAGCAAAAACTAAAATCTTGGTCACTGCACCACAACTACAGTAGGGTGCAGTTATGTTACGAAGGAAACAGTTACAACCCAATAATGCAGTTATCATCCAGTTTATTGTCCAGTTTATTGTCCATAATGTAATCTGCACAGATCCTGGCTAGGTTTACATACAAGATTTTTAACAAAGTATATAAATGAATTTCAATTGCATATGCCTATTATCAGAGATGGCAAAAGTACACACATCCTTCACTCAAGTAGAAGTACAGATACTCATGTTTTAAAAGACTCTTGTAAAAGCTGAAGTACTGTCTACACCTTTTCACTCAAGGAAAAAAATATTGGCTCTAATGTAATTAAGTAAAAAGTAGCCATTACTGTGTGAATGTAAAGCTCTGCAAAGGATGGTCAAAACTGCCCAACGCATCACTGGCACACAACTACCTGCCATCAAGCACCTTCACCACAGCAGATGGTCTGCCCAGAGCTCAAAACATCATCAAGGACTTCTCACATCCCAGTCACAACTGTTTAACCGCCTTCCATCAAGAAGGAGATATAGGGACATACGGCCCAGAATCAGCAGGTTCAGAGCCAGCTTTTTTCCATTCACCATCACTCTACTGAACTCTACACTTCACTGTTAGGACACAATATACACACTGTTTATAACTTCAGTGCAGTTGTACATACAATGTATATATTGCATATTGTTTTTTTTTTATTTTTATACCCTTTATTCTCTACACATATTGCGCCTTATGCTTCTTCATTGTCCATGCTCTGAATCACGTGTGTAATCAGTCCAATGGGAAGAGCAGGGTGACGTTACGACCAGGAAGCAATAAAGCGCACATGGAGTGAAACCGGCGGTAGCTTCTGTTTGTTCATGAATGTGTGTATGTGTCTGTGGTAAGTAGTAAAGGAACTAGGAACTAGGGTTACGTACGTTACCCTTATTGTTGCCTTCTGGATGATTAATTTAAATTGAATTTAATTGATGTTAGCTTGTAAACTAGCCTACGTCTGTGATGTGTGATAGCCAAGCCAGGTTGGTGGTCTGAAAACGGCACGCAATAAGAAGATCATATCACCAAATACATTAAACTAAAGTAATGAGCCTGGTTTGAAAATGTAAGAAGTAGAAAGTACAGATATTTGTGTAAAAAATTTAATGAGTGAATGTAAAAAAGTTGTTCACCAAAATAAATAGTGAAGGAAAGTACCAGAAAAATCTACTTAAGTACAGTAATGAAGTATTTGTATTTTGTTACTTTCCACCTCTGTCTATAATGTGTTTACATGTATCCTACTCCTGGCACACAAATTCTGTTAATATGCACAATATATTCTATTCTGGGCAGCAGCACTATAGGTCGTTGTTGAAGACCAAGGACTGCATGCAAATAACAATCTAAAACAAAAAAAAAAAAAAGAGAAGCTTTTAATTAATATTTTTGTGCGTGAATAAATTCAACCACCACTGTGACAGATTTCAATTTCAATTTCCATGAATCACTGAAACAGAAGCTCCTTGGTGACAGGGATTTAAATATTTAACAATGTCTGAAATATTATTTAAAGGTTTATTCTGTTCTAATTTAATTGTCTTCATTAATATTAAGTTTAATTTGCTATTTGCACTAATAGCTACATGCTAATTGCATTGAATTGTTTCTGCACTCTGACAGTGATGATATAATGTATATAACCATAAGGTTTATTTTCAGCATTAAACACAACATCAACACCAACTGTAACTAATCTGTACAGAAACTAACTAATAACAAACTATTTTTGATTAAAACCCCCAGGCTTCTCTTCTCTAATCCTGGCCTCTCATTAGCTTACCTGTACTGAATGGTCTCTGATGTGGTGGAGGCTCTTAGCTTGGTCATCAGGATCCTCACAATGTTGAAAAGGAAAATAAAGTTGATCTGGTGAAAAAGGAAAAGTGTGAGAAAATTGCAGTTAATTATAGTAAATGAAATACTTTTTATATTGACCTATTTAATAATTCATTAATGAATAAATACATGACATAGTAATAACCCAGACAAAACCCAAAAGGCTATTTTTTATTTTTTTTTTAACCCATTTTCAAATATTGGATGTCTCGAGATTTCTTCTTCATGCTGTCTCAGGCAGTTTTTTGTTGCCACTGTTGCATCTGGTTTGTTCATCAGGGGCCTAGATCTAAAAACTATTCAAAGCCACAATGTCAAGTGTCAAATGTGCTACATGAAATAAAAAGTCATTCACCAATGTTGAAAATGGTCCCTGTCACACACCTTTTCTGTAAAAAAGCTGTTTTAGAGATCCAAGGATTTTCATACACCCCCTCCAAAAAAAAAAACACTTAATCTGCTTTACCACAATTGAGTTCTTTCATATCTGTGCTTGTTATCACTTTCTTTGTGATTCTCCCTGAATTGTCAACATCCGAATGATTGCAAACAGAATGTTCCGTTACACGAACTTTATTTTTATTTTTTTTACCTGAATTGCCTATTTAAAGGTTGCATTCGAACATTTTCATGTTTCACTAACATTATTAATACAGTTTTCATTTGTGATTAATTTAGTTGTATTATGCAAATGATACTAAACTGTAGTTAAAATACAGATACACTACAGGGACACAAATTTGTGGACAACTGCCCATGAGATTTGTACGTGTTTTTTGAACAATCAATTCCACATTTAGTCCCTATTTACTTATTATAGACCATATTTACTGTTACATAGTAACCCTCACTCTTCTGGGAAGATGTTCCACAAATTTTTGGAGTGTGCTTGTCACGATTATTTGTCTCATTCAGCCACAAGGGCATTCGTAAAGTTAGGGTACCGATATAAGTTGAGGAGGCCGGGGGGTGCGGTCAGCATTCAAATTCTTTTAAAGGTGTTCAGTAGGGCTGAGATCAGAACTCAATAGCTGGCAATCAAAGAGCTTCTACTTCAACCCATGCAAATAATTTCTTTAAATAAATCACATTGTGCACAAGGACACTGTCATGCTTGAACAGGTTTGGGTTTTCTAGATTATCCAAAGGGAAAATTTTATGCTACTGCATCCAAAGACATCCCATGCAATCGTAAGCTCCTTTAATGCACAACTTACCAGAAGAACAAGAATCATAGGACCCTGGTAGATGTAGTCGGTATAAACACCAGCTTGCTTTCCAAACCAGCACCTACAGCCACACGGAATAAAAAACAAGCCAATGAACTTCATTCAGTAAAAAGCAGGAAAACTTCACATTCCCAAATCCTTACATGAGTTTGAAATCATTCATTTAGTTCACTTCTTTCAATCCTCAACCGCATTTGGTTATGCATGGCTAAAACACCTGGCACTTGCATGAAGATGGAACGAATCCAACAAGTGACTACTATATAGGAAGAAAAAAAACATTAAAAAAAAAACCCCTTTTATTTTATTTTTATCAAACGTCACAAAATATTAGACTCGAAAGAAGGACCCTTTGAAGAACAAAGTAGGACGTAATAAAGCTGGCCCTTGAGCTAAGATATCGTCCGATTTGTTTATTGATTAGTCTCTGCTTATTTGGGAATTCATTTACAGACATAGAAGTTTGTCCAATATACAGATTGTGCTTGGAAGAGATTGCAGATTGACAGGTTCAGATGCGGACCGACTCATCCCATGTGGGTATCTGGCTTTTGGGTAAGTGTGCGCAGTGGTGACTCAGCTCTCCAGTGTAATGCAAATGAAACGATTGGCTGGCAGCAAAGATTCTGGGAGGTCAAAACTATGAAAAGGCAATGCACGCTAAGTGCCAAAATCAATTACAGAGCAGCTTTAAATGCTAACCCATTTGCAGATGGTCCCTGCATGGGAATTTACTTATTGTGTTGCTATATGTGGTGCACTTCCAAAGATAATCTAAAGCAAGAAGTCTGGCCTAGTAAATACTATATATTAGGGATGGTAAGATTCACTGATTCGCATTGGTGCACCGGCGTAGAAGTTAACACTGTGATACATTGATTTTAAAATATGCATTGGATACAAGTTGGCATTTGTATCACAGTACATCATTATTATATATTTATTTGTAGTTATTAGTGGATGTGAGATATTTTTAGTTTTTATTAAGTGACCAATAATTTATATGTAGATTAATTTGTCTTCGCTAAATTGTTTCTCAAGTGTGTTCTCTCAGCAGCACTGACGTAGTGAGACGTGGTGGTGGAATGAGGACGTGCAGGAGAGCATAAGGAGAAAGAGGTTGGCGAAACAGGATTAGGATCGGCAGAAAGATGAGTAAAGTAGGCAGGAGTACAATAGGATACGGCAGCAGATGAAGAGGGATGTGGCGAAAGCCAAGGAAAAGGCATATGAGGAGCTGTATAAGAAGTTGGACACTAAGTAAAAAAAAGGATTTATACCGATTGGCCAGGCAGAGGGACCGAGCTGGGAAGAATGTGCTGCAAGTTAGAGCCACTTGGCCAATAAACCTGATTCTGATGTGAATATGACGCATCACAATACTACGGAGACCGAACCCAGCCATTAGGGGGGCACAAGCCAGTGCACTCTTAGTGCCGGTCCCAAGCCCGGGTAAATGGGGAGGGTTGCGTTAGGAAGGGCATCCAGCGTAAAACATGTGCCAAATCAAATATGCGGATCACAAATGAGAATTTCATACCGGATCGGTCGAGGCCCGGGTTAACAATGACCGCCACAGGTATCGTTAGCCGACAGGGTACCGGTGGAAATTGGGCTACTGTTGGCCGAAGGAGGAGAAGGAGAGGAGGAAGACGTCTACAGAGACGGCAGGAAAAGGAGTAGTGTAGGAGAGTAGAGGTTCGGGTTGGTACTTTAAATGTTGGTACTATGACGGGTAAAGGGAGAGAGGTAGCTGATATGATGGAGAGGAGAAAGGTAGATATGCTGTGTGTTCAGGAGACCAAGTGGAAAGGGAGTAAGGCCAGGAACATTGGAGGTGGGTTTAAACTGTTTTATCATGGTGTGGATGGGAAGAGAAATGGTGTAGGGGTGATTCTGAAGGAAGAGTACAGTAAGAGTATAGTGGAGGTGAAGAGAGTTTCTGATAGGGTGATGATCGTGAAGGTGGAAGTTGAAGGGATGATGATAAATGTCATCAGTGCCTATGCTCCACAAGTTGGCTGTGAGATGGAGGAGAAGGAAAGATTCTGGAGTGAATTAGATGAAGTGGTAGATGGTGTACCTAGGAAAGAACGATTGGTGATTGGGGCAGACTTTAATGGGCATGT
>JAAIIK010000075.1:543991-561571 GCA_014706435.1 Silurus glanis
TTTCTTTCTTTCTTTCTTTCTTTCTTTCTTTCTTTCTTTCTTTCTTTCTTTCTTTCTTTCTATCTATCTATCTATCTATCTATCTATCTATCTATCTATCTATCTATCTACAGTGAGGAAAATAAGTATTTGAACACCCTGCTATTTTGCAAGTTCTCCCACTTAGAAATCATGAAGGGGTCTGAAATTGTCATCGTAGGTGCATGTCCACTGTGAGAGACATAATCTAAAAAAAAAAATCCAGAAATCACAATGTATGATTTTTAAACTATTTATTTGTATGATACAGCTGCAAATAAGTATTTGAACACCTGTCTATCAGCTAGAATTCTGACCCTCAAAGACCTGTTAGTCTGCCTTTAAAATGTCCACCGCCACTACATTTATTATCCTAAATTAGATGCACCTGTTTGAGGTCGTTAGCTGCATAAAGACACCTGTCCACCCCATACAATCAGTAAGAATACAACTACTAACATGGCCAAGACCAAAGAGCTGTCCAAAGACACTAGAGACAAAATTGTACACCTCCACAAGGCTGGAAAGGGCTACGGGGAAATTGCCAAGCAGCTTGGTGAAAAAAGGTCCACTGTTGGAGCAATCATTAGAAAATGGAAGAAGCTAAACATGACTGTCAATCTCCCTCGGACTGGGGCTCCATGCAAGATCTCACCTCGTGGGGTCTCAATGATCCTAAGGAAGGTGAGAAATCAGCCCAGAACTACACTAGAGGAGCTGGTCAATGACCTGAAAAGAGCTGGGACCACCGTTTCCAAGGTTACTGTTGGTAATACACTAAGACGTCATGGTTTGAAATCATGCATGGCACGGAAGGTTCCCCTGCTTAACCCAGCACATGTCCAGGCACGTCTTAAGTTTGCCAATGACCATTTGGATGATCCAGAGGAGTCATGGGAGAAAGTCATGTGGTCAGATGAGACCAAAATAGAACTTTTGGGTCATAATTCCACTAAACGTGTTTGGAGGAAGAAGAATGATGAGTACCATCCCAAGAACACCATCCCTACTGTGAAGCATGGGGGTGGTAGCATCATGCTTTGGGGGTGTTTTTCTGCACATGGGACAGGGCGACTGCATTGTATTAAGGAGAGGATGACCGGGGCCATGTATTGCGAGATTTTGGGGAACAACCTCCTTCCCTCAGTTAGAGCATTGAAGATGGGTCGAGGCTGGGTCTTCCAACATGACAATGACCTGAAGCACACAGCCAGGATAACCAAGGAGTGGCTCTGTAAGAAGCATATCAAGGTTCTGGTATGGCCTAGCCAGTCTCCAGACCTAAACCCAATAGAGAATCTTTGGAGGGAGCTCAAACTCCGTGTTTCTCAGCGACAGGCCAGAAACCTGACTGATCTAGAGAAGATCTGTGTGGAGGAGTGGGCTAAAATCCCCCCTGCAGTGTGTGCAAACCTGGTGAAAAACTACAGGAAACGTTTGACCTCTGTAATTGCAAACAAAGGCAAATATTAACATTGACTTTCTCAGGTGTTCAAATAATTATTTGCAGCTGTATCATACAAATAAATAGTTAAAAAATCATACATTGTGATTTCTGGATTTTTTTTTTAGATTATGTCTCTCACAGTGGACATGCACCTACGATGACAATTTCAGACCCCTCCATGATTTCTAAGTGGGAGAACTTGCAAAATAGCAGGGTGTTCAAATACTTATTTTCCTCACTGTATCTATCTGATCAAAATTTTAGATACAGCGAGCAATAACACTATCGTTTATATTATATAATTATATTATACAATAATAATAAAAGCTCTAATATATTTAAGTGTAATATAACGTATGTTTAGTTTTGCTTGACAAAATGTAGTGCTTTGTGCATCTATTACAACAGTATTCTCTAGCACTTGTCCATTATATCACAATACTTGTTAAAACAACCCTGAATGCAGTACCATTTTTGTTGAATTATCTAATCTTAGCGTGATCAAGAAGTACACAGAATGGTTATTGATGTCTTGAAGCTCATAAGACATTTAAAACCTTACAGCACTGCCATTTTGGAATAACCAACCTTAGTGTTTGGTGATTACTGACCACACAAACATACACACATGCATGGACACAGGGGCTTAGGAACCGTCCTCCATCTCCTTTCAGTTGAACACCTCTGATGTTTTTTTTTTTTTCTACTTTATTTCAAAGGTGCACAAACACAATGGAAATTGGACCCATGTGGTTGTTAAAGATGTTTCTAGGCTATGGATGAATGCCTATTGTGTTTGTGTGTATTACGTGTTTTGGTTTGGAAAATAGTGGCTGACAGACATTATTTATTATAACTTCTATCTGGTGTCCATTCCCGAATCAAGTACAGCATGCACTACACATGGCAGCTGTCAGGACGAAGAATTATAGGGGCATGGTTTTTTCATTTAGTTATTTTTCTTGCTTTTGACTTTAAATGACAGTACATATATCCAGGTCAAAAACTAAAAAAGAGACAAAACCAGAACACATGTTCCAGTTATTTTGATTTGTATTTTTTTAAAGACATCCTGCTGGGGGATTTAAAGGTTAGCTTGCTCAAAACATATTGCTCAACCCGAAACCAAAGCTGAAGACAAATCTGGTCAGAAACCCAAGACGGCCTTGGCGTATTTACTTCACTATATTCTGAAAGCTTCTCAAGGGTATATCTTTTTGTGTCTTCAGGGGGCTAGGAAAAATCTTTTGTTCACGTTTGCGTAAATATTCGATCAGTGTGTTTTTCTCTGAAAATGGATGAGTAGGTGTTCGCTGTTTGACCTGGTCATGCAGCCAAAAAGTTGCCCATACTTTGATAAAACAAAATTTTCATGTACAAAAATACATTTGCATATCTGTGTAAAAAAATGCTCTTTACAAATAATATAGTTAGAAGTTTTAGAGCTAATTAACAGTGCATAAGATATTAACTTATATTTCAGCTTAGATTCTTGAGACTTGACTAGGACTTCAGCTCAATGACTTGAAATTTGACTCTGATATGAGATTTGTAGAAATTGAAAATGTGTCACTTGCCTTGGACTTGTAGGTTTGACTTGACTCAGGATTCAGCTGGGTTGAGATTTGACTAGGACTTGAGACTTAGCTAAATCGTTTAGCTCAGAGACTCGACTTTATCAACGGCTTCAAGATTTTACTTGCACCTTAGACTTGAATTTTGACCCTGCCTTCTGAGACTTGAGACAAAACCTGGAGACTGTGGCTCAGAAGTAGATTAGCATTTGTAGTTTCAAAAAAAGTTTGGAGGTTTGACTAGAGATTTGACTTGGAACTTAAGACAATTAAAGTTGATTTTGAAGTTTTGAAAATTGATACGAGTTGAGTTCAGTTCAAAGACTTAAGACTTGACTTCAATTCATGGCTCTGAACTTGAGACTTGATCAGGACTTGGAATTCAGATACCAAAGATTTGACCTTGAAATATGACAATCTCCTTTCAAAGTAACAAAAGATCACTTGTGGCTCAGAGACTTGTTTAGGAGTTCGGAGATTGCAATTCGACATAGACTTTAGCTCAAACACCTGAAAGTTGAATCTGATTTCAACTCAGAGACTTGACTCAGATTTGTAACTCAAATATGTCGATTAGAAAGAGCTAAAAAGTGATTCGGGCTTCAGCTCAAAGACATAAGACTGAAAACAGACTTGTGTAGGTCAGATAGCTTTTAATTCCAAAGTATCTTGTCAAATGTGTTCATTCAATCATTTTCAAATTGCAGATAATCTGTAAATGCACTTGTCTTAATCAACATTAGCTACATTTACATTTAACCAAATATCATCCAGAGTGTGTGTACCAGGGATACACTCTGGATCCTCAGTGATCCTGATGGGGATAAAGTGTTTACTGAAGATAAATGAATGAATACACCAAAACACTGGCATTCTGAAGAAAGGCAATGACCAGATTAGCACTTTTTGTCATACTGATATTGACACTCAGTGCTGTGCATAGTATTAAATCAGACATGTAGAGTGCAGGTACTCAGAAATATTGTCTTGCAAATAAACACTCTTTTACTGGAACACACCTTGCCAGTGTTTGAGTCATGTGCATATCTAGCATTTTTTTACACTCCCACTTTTCATATTCTGGATCCATCTCTGATGTCTACGTCCCTGATGTGCTTTTATGCTTCACAAAGATTAATAGCACACACACAGATCTTGTCAACTGATCCCTTCGTTTCTGCCTCCCTCGCTCAAATACACCTACCCACACATATACTCACACACACACACACACACACACACACACACACACACACACACACACACACAAACACATTTTTTACCTTTGACAGTGAAAACAAAAAGAGCCCCTGTACAGGAGCATGAGAAAAATGATGAAAAAAAAACCAAAAAACCATTCATATGAATATCTCACTGTCTGCATCTATACAGTGTCTGCGACATTTTTCATGACTTTTAACACTTTTGGGGATGATATGGTTTCTTTTGATCATATCATTAACCAAAGTAACACAATATAATTTTAAAATATGGAAATTATGGAATCTGGGAAAAATCTATGCATTTAAGTTATTTAATGTTGTTCTTTTGACAATTTTTTTTAATACTTCTATTAATGTCATACAGAGTGCTAAGTGCTGTTCTTGTTTTTTGATAGTGTGAGAGCTCAGCAGCATCAACAACAATTTGAGACAGACCAGATTTGATTACAAACTGAATCGAATATGGTAATGTCCATTATGCTACGACATATAGCTACCCGATAATTTAATCAAGGCCTGATATTGACCGTGTAAGGGAAATTACACTTAAACCCTATCTGGATGAGATTACATTTAAATGGGGTTTCTGGACTAATTTCCTATTTTACAGATACTCTGCAGTGAGATCGGCCAGGTGAATGTTTTCCCCAGGCCTCCTCTGAGGGAATTACAAGCAGAATTAGTGCCAAACTCAGCAGTCTTCTGATAAACCTAGTCCCATCCTAATGCAAATGTCCGCCGTTTTCTATGCAGGTGACACCTCAGGCTGAAAAAAAAGATGTTTGACTTATACCATATATTTTTCTTTTAAATGAGAACTAATAGAATCTAAAGAACCTAAAGACTCGGGATGTCGATCATGCTTGAAGATACATACATTGCAAAGTGATAGTAAAGTACACCATCGGCGTAATTTTTGCAATAAATAAATCATTGTCAATCAAGCATGCGTCCTGAAAACAGAACAAAATGTTAGCCATCTGTGTGTGAAATTGTGTTGTGAAGTTGACAATGTAAATTGCTTTCGAGGACCAAGTGTTTCTCTTGGACCGCAATCAGAAACACAAATGGATGTGGAGGAATGACTGCTGACGGTCTAAATCGGGACCTGTCACTTCTGTTTATGATCCGTGGCTATAAATGATAACATTGGCAAATTGCTTACCGTTGCGTTGATGAGACTATACCAAGTGCTGACTCTAAATGCATACTTCATGGCACTCGTACAATGTCGATTATAGTTTTTTTGCTCTTTTCTTAGTGACACCATAAAAAAAAAACAAAAAAAAAAAACATCGACTTTATTTAATGTTAATTATGTCTACTTATGAGATACTGTCAATGAAAACAGATTTGGCTGCCATGAATCAGAAGCAGGCAAATGGAACTGTGAGCTTTTTAAAATCCCCACGTTAACAGGCAGAAGGTAAAAGAATCAAGCAAAAAAAGAACAGAAAAATAAAAAGATCAAAAACATGAGAGGCCGAGGTAAAAAAAAAATAAAAATTAAATACGATGATAATAATGCTCAGAGTTGCACACAGAAAGAAATCGCCAAATCTTGCAAAAGTGTGTGAGTAAGCAATTTAACTAGATAGAGTGATAAAACAGGAAGCAGGTGTGATAGAAGTCTGAGTGTGTGGATATTGCAAAATCTGGGCTGGATTTAGATCCAGGATGAGAAGCTGGATTAGAGATGCAACTTTACTTGCAATTCTTTCTTAGTACAGGTATATTTGTGAGTCATAGACAATCTCATTGTTATTTGTAAAAACATAAATATACCGCCTCTGGAAAAGAATCTTTATATTATATTTGATTTCATTGCCCAGTCCTCACTAAAAACCTAAACAGTAAACCGACTTTCAAACAAACAAACTAACAAACAACAAAAATGTACTTCGTTTCTGTAACTGTCATCGTCAGCAGCACTGACATTGACATTAATTTGAAGCTATTCTTAAGCCATGGCATATTCATACCAGTGGAATATGTTTTTGATAAAGTAAATTAAACAATTGTTTAGGTTGCTTGTGATATTCCTGGTGTCTTTCACAATGAACATGTAAATTGTCTTATTTCAAACTCTGTCATGCTCTTGGCTTCACCCAAGTGTCATTCTTGGTATTGATTTAGGCTTGGCTTGGTTTCACTTTAGATCGTCTCTAACAGAACCAGCATGTTGAAACCTATAAACCTAAATCAAGTTAAAGTGCATAAAAAGAAACAGCTGTATGCACCAGCTTTAAAGGAAAGCTATATTTGGGATCCCTCCAATCTGACATGTTGTTTTCTTTGTGCGGAATCTGTTCAGTTAGAGGGACTTTGTTTCACACTGTGTTTCCGAGACATTAAAATCGATTGAGCTTTGCAACAGCACAAACATTTCTGATTCTAGTCTAATTTCTAAAAGAAATGGGTGTGTTGATTGTGTGAGTATTGTATCTGTATATGTTTTCATGCAGTATAGAGCACCAGCAGTGGCTTGCAAAAGTATTCAAGCAGCGCATAACAGACACTAAAATACACATATTCTTCAATTCTGGAATTGTGTACAGTGCAGACATTATGCAGGCAATACCTCAATGAACACTATCCATACAGTGAAATATGGGGGTGGCAGCATCATGCTCTGGGGATGCATTTTATCCTTAGAACCTGGGCTTCTTTTCAACATTGAAGCTAGAATAAATAGAGCAACATGCAGGGGGATATTGCAACAAAAAAATAAAAAAACAATTAAATGCTTAAACCTGTCAAAACAACCAAAGTTTGTTGAAAACATCAAAGCAGTGCTGGTGTAGTTTACGGTGAATGTTTTTTCAGGACATTGTATAAACTTATAGAGCAGGTTCTGAGTGTAACCGAGGCCAGCAGACTGTGATACTGACATTAAGACAGACAGGAATCTCCATTTGTGGATCCATAATCATGTAGTCTTTATAGTAGATATATGTATAATAAAGATGGCCACTGTCAAGTTCAAGACCAGGAGTTTTTGAGCTCGAACTTAGACCAGCCATAAGTCAAGATCAAATCCAGAAAAAAATAGTAGAGTTACGTTTGACACATAAAACCATTTTAATAATGTGTTGGAGTGAAAATTTGTGCATTGTGCCAATGATTAGTCTATATTTTTGTTTTTAGAACAATTCATTATTTTGTGTAATGCAAAAAGAAAATAACAACTCTTTGGATAGGGTTTATTGAGGAGAATGGAGTGTACTGTAGATGTGTTTGCATCTGCTGCTAGTACCGCTGAACAGTTTTGAAGACTTGCACTGTTAAACATACTCAGACATAAAGATGGTTTAGAACCATGCTGTGGTTAAAGCTCTGAGTTATTGATTAGCAGCTTGGGGGTTCAAGGCCCCAGCACGGCCAAGCTGCCACGGTTGTGCCTTTAAGCAAGACCCTTAATCTTCTCAGCTCCAGGGGTTGCTTAATTATGGCTGACTCCACACTCTAACCCCAGTTTCCAAACAAGCTGGAAAATACAATTCTGAATTGTATATGTAACAAGTAAACGCCTCTTCCATTCTATTAAGAGTTTCAGTGCCAGCATTGAAAGAACCATTCAACCAACTCAATGACCATATTCCCTTAGTCCAATACTCAATACCAAGACAACCCCAACATAGAAAATCTCTCAGGACCAGAAATGTGTCCTCTAGCCCAAGCAAACAAAAATGCTGGGTTTGACAGCTCTTTCATTTAAACCACATAATATATAATTTGTAATTTGCCCCATTGTAAAATATACACTTTATTTGACAGTGTATGCAAAGTTTAAGTAGTAGTTTTCACCTAGCTTTTCTCCAAAGGCATTTAAAAATTCAGTTCATGATTTTTGCACCCAGGGGTTGCCCTAGTGGACACCAAATTTAGAAGGTGTTTCACTTTGTGTAATCACTTAACATGATTGCGCCAGGATGTGTAAACCTACAGTTAGGACTTGAAAGAAATCAGCCCCTATTTTATGCATATACTTATTCTTATGACTATTGGTAGTGCTGATTTTCTTGGCTACAAAACAAGACTTCAAATATTTTTTCCGAAAATAAGATGATCTAAGATGCCAACTATATGTCCTGTTATTTTCCTAGACAAGGGGAGTTTATTCTGGCTAGCGTATCTATACTGAGTATGCACAACGCACATTGTTGCTCTCTCCAAAGCTCTGTAACATTTCTTCTCATTAAGAACTCTGATCGGGTATTAAAGTCTCCTATAAATGCATTATGTGTGACCTATTCAACTGCCCTCAGGCTTTCCCTTGCTTCCTCATCTCCCACTGCGACCATGCCGGAATATGATGTATGATTGATGTTCACTACCACAAACATAAACACATAGACTGTACATGTATTCTTCAATATGGAAGAGCTATGTAATTTATTGGCATATATGGATCAAGCCGATCAAGCCATAGGAAATCAATTTCAAATTTATGTGAGGTAATTTCTATGTTAAAATGCACTTTATGGGCAGGTAGTTTCAGATCAATGGATATAAATAACTGGAAGTGATGAGGTGCCAGAAAAAAGGATTAGGAAGTGCAGCTGAAGTTAATCGGGATTTGCTGAAGACATTGTGAATTTTAGGATTTTTTTTGTGTGTGGATTAAGTGCTTATGCTCTGATCCCCGGAGTGTTCTGAAATCATAGAAACAGACATTGCCTAGTAATAAAGCTCAAACTGACAAGATTTTGCAGGGAGTCCTGCCTCTTGTTGTCATGGCAATCATTATTAGAAATAATAATTTCATAATTTAATAGAATTCTCGAATTGTCACTGCGATCATTGCAGTCTCTGGGCATAGCTGATGAGCAGAACTCCAAGTTATTAAGTTCAAATTAGATTTTATTCTTGATTTCTTCTTTTAAATTATATTTCAGGTTTCCTCCTCTAACTAACAAAGAACGCGAAGCGAGAACAAAATTTTGTATTACAGATTCAGGCAGCATAAATACAGACACATACAGCACTTCTGCTCTGTTTCTCCTGCTTCTTCATCTGGTGCTACTGTATCTGTCCTTGCATTTCACTTTCTGCTGCAGTGAATGATCCAAATATTTCATCCCCAGCTTTCACCGTTGTTCCAGGAAATTATCTGACATGCAGATTTTACCTAAGAACTGTTGCTGTAGTCACGAAGATGGTAACAAATTTAGTCTCTTATTGGTAACTGTGATATATGCTTTTTTGTGTTTACATCTTTTGCTTTTATAAAATTTTCTCTCGCTATCATCGTTCATGTTCCGTTCCTGGTTTGTTGTCCTAGTTGTTCTGTGTTTAGTTATTTATTGGTGTGTATACAATGTTTACATTGTTGTTGCATACCTGTATTTTAGTAAAAGTTTTGGGATTTGCCCTGTATTTGTGAATTTTCTTCCTCAGACTATTCTGTGCTTATCCTGAGACCCGTTCATTCATGGAACACCCATACTAAACATTTTCTTCAATATGATAATTACTGTTTGTCATTTTTCACACCTGGATTATATAACCATTATTTATTATCTATTTTATTGTTTCTGTTATATTTGTTGCAATGTCTAGAAGCCCTACACAATGAATAGTGAATAGACATTTTATATAGAAATAGAACAGAAACCTGCATATGATCACTTTCACTACACATTTATCAATTATTTTTTAAAGTGAATATGACAATTGGATAACCTTTTGTTATTATTTCACAGTTCATCATCTTGAAACAGTGGCCCGACGATGCCACAAAACCAACTATAGTTTTCATACATTTATTTCACTCAAAGTTAACACCTTGTAAAAGTATTGGCAGAGGACCTGATGGACCTAATGTTATGCATGGAACACAAATACAGTCTAAACAATCAATCACAACACTTTTCCTCGTACAATGAATGCAGATATTTAACTTGGAGGGGAAAAAAAAAAAACATATTAGCTCTAACTCGTAGCTCTAACCCCCCGTTTGGGGTCACAATAACAGATCATCGACCTGTCTATTTAATTTTGCACAGGTATTGTGATTTATACCAGTCCTGTCGCAATCCTCCTTTATTCAATTTTAAATCACAAACCTGTCATAAAAAGGATTTCACGGCATGCCATTCTTTGTATGGTTATACATGTGACAGAAGTCCAAGTACAAATGCTAATAAGTCCAAGACAACTCTGAATCAGTACAGAAAACACCTTAAGACCAAATTACATTTCTCAATTCATAATTGAATCAATGACTTTGAAGCTATAAGGCAGGAACAGTTGATGCTGTCCACATGAATCTAATGACTATAAAAAAAAAAAATGGCACAAGTAACAGAAAGTGTCCCTGAGCCAACAATCCTCATAGGGGCATTTCATGAGCATTTTAGATTCCTAATAGTGGTACACTGGCGAGGATATCTAGAAAGTTGAGCTCTTATAGCCCATAAGCTCTCCCAGTGGAAATGTGCTTGTACTGAAATCCTGTTGAAACCACTAATAGCATTAATACCAAACTATTAACCTGAATGCCCACCATGCCACAGAGTTGCCATGATAATCAATTTTCATCCCCAAGTAAAGTGGTGATTAATTGCATGTAATATTGTGTAAAACCGAGTCAGGCCTAAGCTAAATGGTATGAATGACAGAAAATTACTGTATTTTTTTTTTTTATACTCTATAAAATAATGTGCTTTAGAATTTCAAACTTTAATTACTTTCTGGTTTTGGCAGTGGATAACAAATGAAACAAAAAGCTGCCTTTGTTATTTATGTGTGTTTTCTGTCAGATGAGCTGCTGAAATGTTGACGTTGGCGCTGAGAGAAAAGTCAAAGCCTGTACACACATTGCTGTGTTTCAGCTGTCACTTTGGCATGAGCAGATCCCGCTTTGCTAACAGCCGGCTAAACTCACCCAAACTTGCTTATGCATCTGTTCTGGTGGAGTAAATATGAACAAAATGTAAATTTAACTCTATAATATAATCTAAGTGAGGAATGATGGACAATGTGTGCTTTCATTTACATTTATGGCATTTGGAACATGCCCTTGTCGATTGCCATTGTTTAAGGACCCAGCAGTGGCAGTTTAATGGTGGTGAGATTTGAATTCATAACCTTCTGATCAGAAGGCCAACCTCGTTCCACTGAGCTAGTCCCCTACTTTCATTTATACCATTGAGATCGCTTTATCCAGTGTGATTTACAGTTATCATATTTATACAACTGAGCAGTTGAGGGTTAAGGGCCTTGCTCAAGGGGCCCAGCAGTCTTGGCTTGTTGCTGCTGGGACTTGAACACACAACTTTCCAAGCCAAAGCCTGATGTCTTAACCACAGAGCAATCACTTCCACTACTTTTTTTTATGTATTACAAAATAAATATCATTCATTATGGACAAAAGTATTTGTACAACCAACTCTTCCAGACATATGTGGTCCTTTCCCAAACTGTAACTGCAAAAGGTTGGAGGCGCACACTTGTATGGGGTGTCTTTTTTATGTGGCAGCATTACATTTTCCCTTCATTTGAACAAGGAACCAAAACCTGTTCCAGCCCTGCAATGCCCCTGTGCAAAAAAGAAACTATCTGAATCTCGTTTTTCTGAGTCTCATTTAGAATCCCCTGGCTGATGCAGGAGTGGCTGCAGCACTGTGAACATAGGTCTTTGCTGAGCCAGAACAACATCCCAAGAATAAATTATATAAATGAAGATACGATTTATATGGGTTGGAGCTCTGACTTCAGTTATAATGCACCGACTGCCCCCTAGGCCTCCGTGCCCTACATCAGTACCTGACTTTTCTAACTCCTTTTTGCCTGAATTAGCACAAATCTCCACAAGGACACTCCAAAACCATCTTCCCAGAATGGGGGAGGTTATTATAACAGCAAATGGGGATTAAAAGTGGAATGGGATGTTCCAAAAGCACAAGTGAATCTCATGGTCAGGTGTCATCAAACCTTTTTCTCCATTGTGAATAGCAACACCTTCATTAAAAAAAAAAGAGCAGCCAAGTGAAAGAAACAGCTAAACTATGTCAAAAAAGTAGGTGTCCACAAACCTTTGCTCGTATAGTATGTTTTACCATGTTCTGGAGTGTCCACGCAACAAGGTGACATCACTCACATGACTGACACTCGAGAAAAAAGCAAAATAAAGGTTTATGCAAATAATTAAATAAAAATATCAAGAATTACGTTTTTTCCTGCCTTTATATGCAGACTATCTGCCATATAAGTGCTTAACAAGGCAGAAATGCAGTCATATATAAAAAAAAACCCTGATATAAACATCAGCTTATCTGTACGTATAGGAATTAGTTTAGTAGCCTGTAAGTCCATTGGAGAGACATTTAATGGTGTTAACAAGTGCTTAACACCACTATATAGCCAAACGTTTTTGTCCACCGGATCACACCTATTTATGGGTCTTCCCCAAATTGTTGCCACAATGTTGAAGCACACATTTGTATAAGATCGGTTTGTATGCTGTAGCATTATAGTTTCTCTTCACTGGGGCTTGGGAGTCCAAACCTATGTAAACCTGTGCATGTGCACATGACGCTCAAGAACTTGGTTTGTAATTGTTGATGTAGAAGAAATTGGGCTGTCCTTCTCAACCCCCAATGAATTTCGGGATGAACTGGAACAACTACTGCACTCCAGTTCTCCTCATATACTGTAGCATCAGTACCTGATCTCCATATAGCCTTGCTACAAATTCTATTGAAAAGAGTCCAAATTATTCTAGTAGAAAAGGAGTACTAAATCTGAAATGAAATGCTTGACAAGGGCATATGGGATGGGAACTTTGGCCCTATATAGTGTAGATATTCTGTGTAGTTGACAATTAGGCTAGGAAAAAAAACCTCCTGACCACTAATGAAATGATTCAGCAGGTTTTAGTCAACACCTGTATTCTTGTGTCCTCCTCAAGTGCTTCCTAAACCCAGGAGCATTTGTCTGCATTAACATGAGTTATTTAGTGCTGTCAGCTGTTGGTTCCAGACCTCGACATTATTACTCAAGATTTATTGCTGCGGTGTTCTGATTTGTCTCGACTAAAGCACTGTCCTTCCTTTCGCGAATAATATGTTCCAAACAAATAAATAAATAAATAACACCCAGCCTTTATTATAAGCTTAATCGACACCCCGTTGTTTATGCAGAAAAAAAGAAGATGCATGACGGGCACACAAAACTGGCCTGTAAAGAGATGCACAGATGCACAAGAGTGTGTTAGGACAGTTCGGTTAGTGTGCTCAGCAGGAGGCCTGATTTACAGCATCCCCTGTGCTTTGAGCAGCATTGGAGCACTCACAAATGACAGCATCTCGCTACGCAAATGAATCGCAAATGTCCTGGTAGCATCTCATCCCGAGGCTTTGTGGGAGATAGAGGTCCACGTGGCGCTGGGCAGGAAGCTGGCAGAGTTCCAGAACCTCACGCAGTGACCATGTGCTCTGAGATCTGCTGCCTCTCTCCCCCTGCTGCACCTATGTACGTCAGCAAGGTGCCGAAATAGCAGGACAGAGGACCTCCTCGTATCGGACACAGACAGCGATAAAACGACAATATTAACCTTTATTAACCTTTTGAGAATCTCTGATTTACTGACCTTCAGGTGAACCTTTTTGCTAGCATTAGCATTTTTTATACAATGATTAAAGCAGCTGAAGAAACATTGCCAACATCTGCTAAACAAACAAACAAGCTTTTCTTCTTCAAGTTTTTTTTTTTACTAAAAAGAGCAAATGTCCACACAATGCTTGTTCACTGCTATTTATACAAATTTGTATAATTTATACAAGTTTGATGCAAAAAAGAAATAAAATCACACTCAATTTTGTTTCTTGAACCTCTTCTTTTTTTTTCTTCTTCTTTTTTTTTTTTTTTACTTATATTCAATGTAATTGACAAAAACCTGACATCAGTGCTCATTTTAATGCTCTTCATTTAATGGAGGTGTTGATATAAAGTATATGGACAAAAGTTTGTGGACACCTGACCATAAGATTCATCTATGCTTTTTAAACATACCATTTTACATTTTGCCCCCATTTACTGCTATAATAAACTCCACACTTCTTGAAAGATGTTCCACTTCAGACTATGGAGTGTGGTTGTGGAGATTTTTGTTTATTTAGATGCAAATGTATTAATTAAGTCAGGTACTAATAGGTGGGTGAGGAGGCCTGTGGTGCAGTCAGCATTCTAACTGATCCCAAATATGTTGAGATCCATGTTCATATCAAGGCAAGTCAAGAAGCTTTTATTATCATTTCAACCATATTTCTCCAGGACCCTGGTGCTACATAAAACAAGAGCTACAATAGAGCAACATCACACAACATAGAGCTGCATACAGAACACTGAGCTAATTAAAATGTAAGTTGTCCTAGCTGCATAAAGTGCATCGTGTGAAACCCATTAGTTAATACTTAAATAGTGCAAGACAAAAGACCAATACAGACAATACAAAACAAAATAGTGCTGACAGTAAACCTTCTTTATAATCTTATAAAGTACAATGTGCAAAAAATAGAACTGTAAACAAGAGTGTACTTGTAAAAATATACACTTCTGCATAAAAGCAGTTGGTGGCAGAAATGTGTGCAAAATAAAGTTAGTGTGTAACAGTTTTGTAATATGGGTGCTGCTATAGACATATTGCCATGAAGCAGGCTTTATGCACAGACATTGTCATGCTGGAGAAAGTTTAGGCCTCTTAGTTAAGTGAAGAGGAAATTTAATGCTACCACATCCAAAGACATCCTATACTATTTTGTGCTTCTACTTATAGTTTCTACATATAAATGTTTTTATTATCATTATTATTACTACTTTGCTTTATATTATTAGATACTTTATATCTTATTTCCATATTTAATGTTATCTCTTGTTTTTTTGTTTTTTTTATATTTTGGTATTCTTGTTACTTTGTATATATTTTTGGGTTCCATTTTCTACATATTTTTTGGATAAAAAAAAAAAAAAAAAAAGCAATTTAAAAGTTGTAGCTGGAACATGACAAATTATTTTTATATCACTTATTCCAGTATGATGTCAATTCAGCATAATACGAAATGTTACTGAAGAGATGACTACATTTTATTTAATCTTTTCATCCAAACACAGAAGTAAAAGGTTATAAACTTTCTTCACTTTCAAACTTGAACCTTTTTTTTACGCTTAACACGAACACTCAGTTTGTTTATTCAGTACCAACTGGTTTCCTAAAAGTCTCTTATCACCCTAACACAAATGTCTTTTATTATTTATACTTCTGAAAACAAACAAACATCCACTTTTGTCTCTGAGCTCGAGTGCTGCTCTTGCATTACTTGGGTCAATCAGCACCTTGCATAAAAGTTACCCAATAAGGGTTTCTGTGTATGTCTGCATGATTGCAGAATGCATTCTGGCATGAATAAAAATCACTGCAAAAACGCTGAGGTCAGTTCATCTCTGGATTAGTGCCACTTGATTAATCTGGGCAAGAAATCTAATCTCATTTGGTGTTGAATGATTAACCCCACGCATTCTACAGCTAATGGCTTAAAGCCATGGCATCAGGATTTTGGAAAACAAAGGTCAAGAACCAGTCTATCATGATTCCACACTCAAGGCTCCATCCTTAATCCGTTTCTGTCAGAGTTTCTTTTACTAAGCTGAGTGTTTCTCATCTGCAGTTACAGTATTTGTCTGTGTTTTTCTAAGAGGTTCTGACCCATGTTGAGTTGTGGAGTTTGGTACAGAGCTCAGAAAGCTGGTACAGAAATTAAGAGACATGGGGTAAAGAGGCATGTGTTCAATTTAAATAATACAGTATATACAGTATCTCTTAAAAGTGAGTACACCCCTCACATTTCAGCAACCAATATTAAATTAACCACTAGATGTTTAACATGCACCTCATAGTAAAGACTTTGAGGATTTGAGAATAAGAATTGTTGCTCTCCACAATTGTTGCTCTCTTCCCTGGTGGTCTAGTGGTTAGGATGCGGCGCTCTCACCGCTGCAGCCCGGGTTCGATCCCCGGTCAGGGAACCGACCCCAGCCATTAGGGTTGCACAAGCCTTAGTGCCGGTCCCAAGCCCGGATAAATGGGGAGGGTTGCGTTAGGAAGGGCATCCAGTGTAAAAACATGTGCCAAATCAAACATGCGGCTGGTCCGCTGTGGCGACCCCTAATTGGAGAAGCCGAATGAAATAGCAGTAGTTCTCCACAAAGAGGGCCTAGACTATAAGAAGATCTGTAACTCCTTGAAACCGAGTTAGAGTACAGTGGCCAGGGTCATACAGAGGTTTTCCAAGACGGGTTCCACTCGGAACAGACCTCCGATCATTGAAGTTGAGTCCTCGTGCAAGTCCTCGATCCCAGCAACAACCTTTGCAGCTCTGGTGAATTTTATGCCCAACTAACTAGATTTGAACACATTTTTTGGCAATTGAGAAGGCTTGCTCAAGGGCCAACTTAGAATAAAAAGCATAAGATAACAATCCTTAACATCTATGACAATGTTTAAAAAGATATAGTAGAATTATTTAGCTCTATGATAAACATGTAATATGCTTTTTTTTTAATCAGAATTTGAATATTACATGCAGTAAGAGTAAAGCGAAATCCTGAGTGAAATGTGGGATTTATTTTTAGATTGTGGTGATTGGATGAAGCCACATGGGTCGTACCACAGCTAAAGTGAACTGGCTGAGGCAGTTTATGAAATTTCTGCAGGCGTGAAGTGAGGGGGAATCGAGGCTGGGCAAATGCTAGTGTTCCTGTTCTGAGAATGAAAGCTAACCTCACACAGCCTCAGGTCAAAGCTGCAGTGACAAGGAGCTGTCTACATCCCGTCTTCCGTTTCCTGGCTTGTGACAAGCGGGTCGGTTAACGTTACACCCGAGGTGGCTGCTGATGTGGTGTGAAAGAAAACAGGAGCGAAATACGTGACAAAATGACGTGCGCACTGGGCAAAATATGAAGCAAATGTCATTTAATTTTTTATTTTAGTGCATTATGTTAACCCATGTTAAAGTTATGTGAAGATGACGAACAAGGACAGTTTATTATTTGACCTCATACACATTAGACTATAATTGGTACAAAGAAAAAAAACTTATCTCCAGCACTGTTTGGAATAGTGCATGTGCACTGGCCTGCTATCAGATGAATTCTGGACTGATGGTTCTACTTGCTAAGAGGCTGGGATATAAAGTGGTGGGGGATAGACTGGCAGATAGACCGCCAGACAGCCAGACAGCCAGACAGATAGATAGATAGATAGATAGATAGATAGATAGATAGATAGATAGATAGATAGATAGATAGATAGATAGAT
>JAAIIK010000075.1:563882-574985 GCA_014706435.1 Silurus glanis
GTTTTTGGATTTGTTAATTTGTTTTCTAATTTGTTAATTTGTTTTTGGATTTGTTAATTTGTTTTTGGCTTTGTTAATTTGTTTTTGGATTTGTTAATTTGTTTTTGGATTTGTTGTTTTGTTTTTGGATTTGTTAATGTGTTTTTGGCTTTGTTAATTTGTTTTTGGATTTGTTAATTTGTTTTTGGATTTGTTGTTTTGTTTTTGGATTTGTTAATTTGTTTTTGGATTTGTTAATTTGTTTTTGGATTTGTTAATTTGTTTTTGGATTTGTTAATGTGTTTTGCACTTCTCGGCCACCGTAATATACACTGTAGGTAATGTGACATACAGTAAAGTACATGAAGCTCCTCCATGGTATTATTTATTGGAAGTGAGTGTTGAAAGTATCGCCAAGGACTTGCACAAACATTACAGAATGAATCTCCAGTGTCGTCCAGTTTGATTTTTGCTCCTGATTCCTTTGGCATTAGATAACCAAAGATCCATGCTAGCAGTCATTTCATCTGATGATGAAATATTTCTTGGAAATAAAAAATAAAACAGAAACCTTTTATGAAAGTAGCATTTAGAAAGCATTACTAATGTACTGTATTGTTTATAATGGCTTTAATATTACAGATGCTTTATGAATATGCACAGGTCAGGAGTTACCGAGGTTATGCAGTCCATTACATGTATAAAGTAGTCCTCTATCATTTTATCCATTGTTTCTGTTCAACCTATATCATTTTCAAAGTGTAAAGCTTTCTGGCACTACAGAGGGGTTGCTGTTGCCTGATTGGTTAAAAAAAAAGTCAGAATCGCGAGAAATAAAGTCAGAATCGTGCAATTAGCCAAACTCTTTTTATATGGCGGTATTAAAATGTCATAACCAGAGGTCTACTGAATGTTCACAGCCTCACATCGGATAAAACTGTCCTCTGATTATTTGGCCTAAAATGCTTTTGTGGGTGCATATTTTGCACCCCCTAAAAAAGAACTCGCTTATCGTCTGCCCTGTGGCCCTGTGCAAATGACGTGCTCGCATCAGAAGGAGCATATTGTCGATCACGTAACGAGCAGGTTTGCCTGTGCGTGTGGGGGATGCAGGGGCCAGGACTCCCATCTATGCGCTGCTTGGCTGTGAACTCCTGCTGCACATACACGTCACCTGTTTCCTGTGGCTCTCATTAAATCGGTAGACACTGAGGTGGACCCTGCTGGTGTTTTTTGAACGTGTGTGTATATGTGTGTGAGTGAACGGAGGGGTGCCTTTAATCCAAAAAACTTGTGTTGTATTGTGTGGAAGTCACAAAGTTGTCATTACATTGAAAATGTGCTGCACTGTTCAGCTCGAACTGGAGAAAACATGCAGTGAAAGTATCTGAAAACATAGTTACACTTACAGATTGTGAGTCACACCCTTAGTAGGAACACAATTAAGATCTTCCCAGGAAGGCTCGGAGAATATGGCAACTTAAATATGCCTTTGATCAATATCATAGTATCATGTGGGAATTTTTGCTTGAGAAAAATCACTTTTTTTATTGCCAGCAGGCCTCAAAGAGCAAGTGATGGAAATTACACATATCAGAGAAAGAGATGTCCTGCATCAAATTCATGCAAATGCTCGATATGTCCTTTCATCTTCCAGACAGCTGCCTAAGGCAAAGATTAAATGTGTGGGTGAATCACTCGAACACTAGCAGAATCCTGCTGTGTAAAAGAAGAGAACTGATACACATGCCACGCTTGAATGAAGCAGTAGAGAATTAAAGGGACAATAAATACACGAGGTTGTCAGTATAAAACATGACACTGAAAGACAGGGAGATTGTGGACGTGTTGTTGCACTCGCTAACAAAAAAGCTCTGATGCTTAGCCGACTTCTGCAATTGCTTGTGCTTAATAGAAAGAATAGACCTTATTAAGCCTCGGTTGCACATTCATACAGTTAAGTAATCAGCCAATTATGTGACAGGAGCGCAACGCAAAAATTCATGCAACAAGAGCGTCGGTTGATATTCACATAAATGATCAGAATAAAGAATAATTGAGAAATCTATGACTTTATCATGGCAGGGTTGATGGTTCCAGATGGGCTGGACTGAGCATTTCTGAATTGGGAATTTAGAGTTTACACAGGGTGTTGTAAAAAAAAGTTTTGTGTGAGGAAACGCCTGGTTAAAAATGAAAAGGAAATAGCCAGTTTGGTTCAAGATACCAGGAAGCATATAGTAATTTAGATTATCACTCTTTACAGTCATGATGAGCAGAAAAGCACCTCACAAAACATGAAACCTTGCATTGACTGGGCTTAAACAGCAGAAAACCACATCTGGTTCCACCTCTATCATCCAAGAACAGGAAAATTGTCACGAACCCCCCAAACGGAACAGAAAATAAATCAACTGGTCTTTTTCCAGTCTTTTCATCTCTCCACTTTTAATGAGTCGGTATGTTTAGGATGTTAAAACCCTAGGAAAAATCACATTTCCCCCGTTCTGATAATTGATGTGAACATTAACCCAAGCTCTTAATCTGTACCTGCATGATTTTTGGCTTTGCAATTAGACGACATAATTGGCTGATCTGAAAACTAAATGTGCAGGTATAATATGTCCCTGTTAAAGATACCATTGAGTGTATATTAAAAGTATAAACAAAAGATTGTGGACACTTGACCATATGATTTGTATTTGCTTTTTGAACATCTCATTCCACATATTGTCCCCATTACTTGTTACAATAATCTTGACTCTAATGGGAAGTTGTTCCACTAGATTTTAGAGTATGCTTGTGGATATTTGTGCTCATACAGCCACAAAGAAATAGTGAAGCCAAGTACGGGTGCAGGTGAGGTGAGGAGGCTGAGGTGCAGTCAGCCTTCCAATTCACCCCAAATAGGGTTGGGAGAGGTCTCTAAACTATGCCACTCAAGATCTTTCACTAAAACCCATGTAAACTATATATTTTTTTATCTAATAGCATACCTTACACCTAATGTACGTGCATTATTTGGAGACATGGGTATGACTTCATGACAAATCTAACCAAACAAGGGTTATTGCAGCTCTTTCACCCGCACCTGGGGTCGCACTTAATCCAGCATTGCATTAGCAACATGTCACTTTAGGGAATGACTAGATCTCACTGGCCACATTGTCCCTGCTTTTTGCCTTACCATCATCCTTGAGGGCATCACCTTAACACGTGTGAAAGTGCTTTTTTGTGTTTTTGGACAGCTCATGGGACTGGCAAAGACAAAATCTTTGTGAAGAAGAAGTGCCAAACCTGCTTTTAAGGTTTCTTTAACCAGGTATATTTGCTTGATATATATATATATATAAGCCGCACCCACTAAATTTGACAAATATTTTTATTTTTAACATAAATAAGCCGCACCTGTCTATAAGCCGCAGTGTCGCAGTGTTGAACTAATGAACTTTACACAGGCTTTACCGAAAGACACTAAATGCAATATGTTGCGCTTCTATTAGGAGCATAGCGGTATTTTGGGAAAAGCATGTCACTGAATTCTTCCGCTATTACTGCGTGTGTGTGTGTGAGACTGAGGATTATGTCCTTATTATTTTCTGATGCTCATTTCTAAGTTTCTTTGACTAACCCTTAACGCTGTTGCCAAGAAAAAGAAAAAAGCACGAGTTTTGGAAACCTGTCTGTGCTTATATGATTTCATTTGCAACTGGAGTTTTAGTGAGCTCTCCCATGACCCAGACTCAACGCGCTACACCGGCTTGTATCTAAACAGTAGCCGACCAAGTAAGTCATTGTTCACTGTCTTCCTCCTTCCTTTCACAACTACAGTGGTACCTTGACCTACGAGTGCATTAATGTACGAGTTTTCCGAGGTACGAGCGGTCACTCGATCGATTTTTTTGCTTTGTTACGCGAGCAAAAAATTGAGGTACGAGCTCGAGACGCCGCTGCTAGATGGCGAAGCGAAGCCAGAAAGCGAAGATTGTGACGAAAATTAACATAAGAAAAGAAGAAAAAGTAAAAATGTAAAAGTTTAGGGATACGTAGTGTACAGGAGTGATAGAAAAAAACGAGTTTTCCCTCCGCCTCCGCTTATCGCCTCTACCCCCCCTCCACACACACACACACACACACACACACACACACACACACACCACACACACCACCGGCGTTTTCGTTAGCTCAAGTCGTCTCATCTCCAAGGAAAATACACTGAATAAAACCTTATTATATCTTTACATACTCTTTCTATTATGTTTTTATACAAGATTTGTTATTTAGAAATGTATTTTCCAATTTAATAACATGAAACATAAAAACGGGGTGTCATTTTGAGGGTTGGAACGGATTAATGCCATTTTAAGTATTTTCAATATGGAAAACTGATTTGATGTGCGAGCAAATTGAGATACGAGCTCGTCCACGGAACGAATTAAACTTGTAGGTAAAGGTACCACTGTATTTCTCTGGGGAGTTTATCTTTTGTCATCGTCGTGCTGGAATGGTGAGGTGTGTGCGTGAGGTAAGGTGCATTTTTTCGTTTCCGTTCGGAAATTTCATTGGTCTAAAGTTATGTCGCTCAGTTTTTTGGCTTGAAGTTTGTGAATTATATATATATATATATATATATATATACATATATAAAGCTCAAATACCACTGACTGACTCACTCACTCATCAAAAACCACTGAACGGATTGCAATGAAATTTGGAACATACCTTCCTCTTGGGTCTTAGGTGCTCACTAAGAAAGGGTTTTGAAAAATTCGCCCTGGATCGCGGCTAACTCGCGAAAAACGCGATTTCTCACGCATTGTAAATTCTTCGAAATAACAGTACGGATCCTAATGAAACTTAGTACATTGTTTCTTATTAGCTGTTAGATGCACGATACAAATTATTTTCAAAGTAGTTTGCCCTGTATCCGTACTACAAAGGGGGAGTACGTTATTTGTTGACGTTACGTTCTGATCTTTGATCATCCAGTCCTGCTCAGTGCTTACTGCTTATTGCCATATTGCTTAGAATTCTGCCTTCCGTAGCGAAGCACGGGTACTTTCAGCTAGTATATATATATATATATACATATATATATATATATATATTTATTTATTTATTTATTTAGTAATTTTTTTCAAGAATAAAATACCACAATACATGCTGTTTCAGGAAAATAATCAATAGCTAGCCTTCCCCATCCATCCTGTCACCACCCTCATATTTTCTATTAACAGCACATCCTGAATTGATTTATTCCCTCTATATCATGGTCTGTCTGAATACTCAATTCTGATTGGCTGTTGAACACAATTAGTGTGAGAGTATTGTATACATTTTGTAAACAAATTACATTTCTGAATGACATTTCACCACAAACACTATCTGTGAAACATTTTCTTGGCTTCAGTAAGTGTAAGGAATGTGCAGATTTCTGATTTCTGATACGTTTTTCACTGACAAGGTGCCAGTTCAGGTGCTGGAGCAAAAAAAAACAAAAAAACACATGGCAAAAGTTTCCACCAATTTCACAAAGACAATAACTATTCTTCTATTCAATGTTAAATCCTTAAACGCCCTTACACACAAAAGGAATCGACTTGATACAGATTTTTTGTTTAAGTGCATTGAGTATAAATCGGTTCCTACAAGTTAAACAAGAACGCAGATTTAATTTTTAAAACAGTGCCCAATTTAATGTCAGATTTTCTGATTATGTAAAAATAATAACTGCATACATTATTGCTTTAAACTGGATAGAAATAAATAAGCCAATCCATATGTCATCTTATGTCAATAATATAAGTACGTTAAGGTTAAATTCATTTTATTCTTAAAATCCCAGCTTGTTAGTAAGTTATGATCAGAGCATGGGGGCAGAAAGTGGGTTGAGGGTCTTATTTGATAGTGTAACATCAGCATGTGAAAAGATTGCTAGGATCCAATTTCAAACGGTAATCAAAGGAAGAGTTATTTCAGTGATAAAGACAGTAAACTTGTGATCAGAAGGACATGAGGTCAAATCCCAGCACCACCAAGCTGCAACTGAGTCCCTGAGCAAGGCCCTTAATGCTTAACTGCTCAGTTTTACAAATGAAATACCCATAAGTCTCTCTGGATAAAGGCGTCTGACAAATGCCGTAAATGTAAATGTAGTAAATGGTTGCTGAGATGCTGCCCGATGCAAAGTGGAGTTGTCACCATCCCAATTTTTCCATTAACAGCACATCCTGAGGTGGTTTATACCCCTATTATAACTCATGATCTGTCTGAATCCTCAATTCTGACTGAGTGAATCAATAAATGAATGCAATGACTTATAAACAACCATACCCATACTAACATACAGCTTAGCAGTGTCAAGGGGAACTTGAAATGTTCTGATTAGTAGCCCAGTTCACCTGTATAATATGTTTGTTTGAGTTTGTTGTTCTGAAACCTGGAACTACTTAAGTATTTACCGCCATTGCTGTGAAACAAATAAGTTGCTATCAGTAGCCAAAAAAATTGGTTGGTATTCCTCCATAAAAAAACTCCCAATTTATTTCTGAAATAACTTGAATTGGACAAAATGATTTAGCATCAATCACTGTTTATTCCATATTTAATAAAAACAGACATGCGATTTTTGATCCAATTACTTATATTTCTTTTCTGGGGTTACAAACACATTAGTCCATGCCTTTGTCAGGTGTTTTGATTTTTTTAATATTCTGTTGAATCAAAAGCACAAAGTTTTTTAAAATATGTAATAAACAATGAAGGGATGCCAGTTACTTTTGTTAGTTAATAACAAATTTGCCCTATATGTATGTAATCATTAAAAAATATATAATTACTTAATTCGAGCACATACAGTAAATACTTGATTGAACTGAGTTACCCTGATTTAACATGATTTCATTGTGAATCCTCAAAACCCTGAATAAAATCAAACTCTATGCCATCATGTATTATGTGATCATATCCAAGTGCAGAACTTTTTCTATTTACAGTACAAGAAACAAAAACAGAAAATAACAAGGTGAGGAAAACATGTTATGGAAGAACACCCAGTGGAAGCAAACGAGAGACGGTGAGTGAGGTCCAAGGTGTGTCTCAAATACAAATGCTAATTACCACTAATGTAAAAAAAAATGTTTATTGAGGTGCAGGAGCTGATAATTTAAATCTATAACCCTGAGACGCTCTCACTTGAACTGAGGGCTCAAACCCTGGTCAATGAAGTTGATATTTCCCAGCTGCACTGTTATACTGCACAGGTTTAAATTCAATATTAATACATGTATTCAATTGCAGGTTAAAAACACGTATTCAATTAATACTAAAGATTTAAAGGACTTCCAAATGGAACGAGTTCATTAAATAGAAACCTTTTTAAATAAGGTTTAGCAAAAGCAACATCACCACTTGATGACAAACCATGCTTTTCCAGTGTGGTTGACCTGTGCAGTGATCTCATTACAGTTTTGCATTTCTGGCCTCCAGAGTTTCGAGATAATATCTAATCTAGCCAAAAATTTAGGACAAAGGTTTGGAAAAGCACCAATCAAGGCTTAGGTAGAAAAAAAAAAAGTAACATCCTGTAGAGAAATAATAAATGCATCACTAACAAAAATGGAAACAATTAGACCCATGCATGATTCTGCCAAGAGCAGGCTGGGCAAAAGTCAGAGCCCATGTATTTAGGGGATTATTTAAAGAAGCAACCACAGCAGAAGAAACTGGAAAGACTCATATCTCAGTGCTTCTTATCAGATGCATTCTTATAGGAAGCGCAGTGGGCCATTTTTATGTAAAATTTCAGTTCCATTTAATAACACAGTGAAAAGATTTTGGAAACCTTTACATATCACTCTACATTGCACTTGTATGGGATTAGTCTGTTACTCCAGACAAGTGTGAAACATCTTCCTTTTTAATCCTCCATGCTACACTGGGACATGCAAAACAATTGGACTCATCTGTAAGTATGTTTTTTTTTTTGTTGGAATATTTGAATCGTCTTGCCTACAATGTATTGAATTGTATTAAATAATTTTCTCATTTTAAATCATATAAATCATTACCACTTTGACTGTAACTGTAGTTTGAATTTAATGCCACTGCCATCGTTGGACTTCATCATCACTGATGTTACTGGTTCCAGTCCAGCTTCATTTTAGAAAAAAAAACAGGAATAGTTCTGTATTGTAAGTACTGATATTTCTGTGCCCGTATGCAATCCCACAGTACGGTTCTCATGATTGGCCATGTGTACACAGATTCAAAGGGTTAAAAAAGACTGTAGCTTAAAAGGATGTCACAAGTCCTGTATCCTGCCCGATGGCAATGTACTAAACTAGCCTAGCTTAGGCCTAAAATTCAGGATTGCGAAGATATTTCTACATCTCCATTCAGCTTCTTTTACTTTTAGTTAAGTTCCCATGGGCAGAACCCATGCAACGGTGCCTCTCGCCATAAGCCTGAACACTGTAGCGCTACCACATGGACTTTTTTTAATGATTAAATCTGCAGTCCGGCAGAAAACAGATGGCTGAGATCACTGGTAGCTAGCTCCCGTCTGCTTGGCATTTTGCAGTTGTGTGTGGCTTTCTGTGTCAAGATGGGGGGTTCAACATACTTGGAATTATATGTGATCATCTTTTTAATTGCAAAAGAAAACATAAGGCCTATAGTCTGTAACTCATACAGCAATGTGTAAACAAATAAATACAATTACTCTTTCTCTTTTAAAAAAAAAAAATCTTCAAATATCCTCATGCAGAGTTCCCAAGTTCTAAAAATCATCACGTGTTCATACAGTACCTTCATATGGAATTGAAGTCGTGAGCTCACGTATAGTGTATGTTTAATTTATAGGGTTTAAATAGATATAAGTGATTATGCAACATTTTTCTGATCTTCTACTAAGAAACTAGAGGTCGACGGCTTAATTAGCTTTTTCGATGAATTGGCACTAATAGTTGACTGCTGGAACTTTCGTCTATAGGCAAAAATCCATACCTATAGATTTTCCAGATTTGCTGTCATTACCAGAGTGGTCTTTAAAGGCAAAACACTTACTCCACATGCTGTTTGCTTTTACACAGGAGACCTCATTGTGCATGGAGCGCGCTATATTATATTTATTTATTATAATTTATATAGTTTAGTATTTATAGTTTAGTATAAAGTATAGTATTTATTGATATAATTAATATTGTATAGTACAAAATACATCCATTAGTACTTAAAAACAAAAAAAAGGATGGACAGCTGGTATGTAAAAATCTTCTGTATATTTAACTAAATGATTTGCCTGTATTTTGATTCCAATAACTTTTAATGAAATAGTCCTTTCGAACATTATCATTCACAGACGAACGCTATGTCCGATGCTGTGCTGGCCGTGTGATACAAGTGGAGGCAGATTAAAGTGCAGGTTTAGAAAAAAATCGTGTTGTAGACTCATTTTCATATAACAGAGGTACAGATGCATACCATTTTTGCACTCTGCATTGAGAACGGGTTATTAATATTAATCGGCGGACAATTCCATACCGAAAACCCAAATGAATAATGAGGAACGGGGGCATAAGGTCTGGCAAACGGTACACAAAAAGTCTAAGACAAAACAAGAATGAGAAAAACCAAACAAGATCAAAATGAATGTAATACTAATTATAAATCTAAATTGTGTGTAGAAAATTACAAGAAGACAGGGGCTGAGACATAACACGAACCAAAAACACTTGGCTATCAAAACAAGGTAATGCAAAGCTGTTGCTTATGTTGAAATTGTATTGTATGATGTCAAAGCCTGAAGTTTTTTCACCGTTAATTAATAAAGCATTCCGTTAGCACCAATAGTAGAGTGGAACTCCAGTACTCATCAACCACAGTGCACCACATGCTCCCATCACACACCAATGCACAATCGGCACTGGTATTTAAATCATGTTTGTTGTGGCACTTATCTAACGGATGTTGTAAGTCACATCCTTGTTGATCTTCACCTCATTGACATGCTTGTCTAGTTTGTGTTTACGATACACAGCTTTAGTCTGTGTTCACGTGTGATTCACTATAAATAAAACACTCCAGACTTGCTTTTTTCTTCAATCTGACCGTGACAAACTGATAAAAGAAAACAGGTGGCTACGCTGATAGAAACCTTTCAAACCATCTCCCAAGGTTTTGTGACCTTGATGCAAAGTCCCCAAGAAAATTGTGGCCAGTTCTTTTATTGTCTTTAATGTCTTGACTCAGTATTGCATGAGTCTGAACAGCGTCTTTACTTTACATCTACAGCAAGTAATATATTTTTATTTATTTATTAATTTTTTATGAATAATAAATAAATTAATAAAACTATTCTGAACACATAATCTGCTCTGAATTATTGTGTGTATTTAATATTAACTTTTATTTTCATATTAATTTTTTAATGATTATACATACAAGTATTTCTATGTATTTCAGGACACTTAAACGAAAAGAAATGTGTTTATTAACATGTAAATATGTTTGCTTTTATTAAAAAAATTAGGGATTCCATGAAATTACGGCGTAAGAACGGGAGCTTTGAGGATGGATTTGGACAGTAGTTAATGTCAACAGTCTGATACACTGACTCAGGACTACAGTTTGCTTCTGATCACCACCACTGTACCCCGCAACATAGTTTATCTGTAATAAATGGACATTCGGTGGCACCCAGATGAGGACGGGTTCCCTCTTGAGTCTGGTTCCTCTCAAGGTTTCTTCTTAATGCCATCTCAGGGAGTTTTTCCTTGCCACAGTCGTCACCGGCTCGCTCATCAGGGACAAACTTACACTTATAAAGAACATCTTATTTATTTTTATCACCACATTATCTGTGTAAAGATGTTTTGAGACAATGTTCATAAAATTGTATTAAATTTAATTGAATTAATTACTTTTAAAATGTGCTGTAAGGTCATTTTGAGAATTTATTTAAATGTGATAAAAAAACAAATAACTTGAAATAATGAACTAATTATTTAATTAAACAGTTGGATTTATTGAGTAATTATTGAGTTATATTTAATAGATTAAAATGTATAAATGGATACTATCTATCTATCTATCTATCTATCTATCTATCTATCTATCTATCTA
>JAAIIK010000075.1:587588-606953 GCA_014706435.1 Silurus glanis
ACACACACACACACACACACACACACACACACACACACACACACACAGAGCTCTGGCTGTTTGGCTTCTGATGTAATCAAAAGGTCAAAAGAAATGTCCGTCTTTCTGCTTATCGCTAAGTGATGTACTTGCTAAACGTTATGCCAGAACATGGGCGAGAACCGTCCCACTGTCCTTCTGATGCACTAAATAACTTTCAGATTAAGAAAAAAAAAAAAACAACAGTGCAACCTATTACACTATTTGATTGCAAGAGATCTTTTTACAATCACAATGGAATAATATGATACAGATAAAAGGCATTTCAAATGATGTCAAAAATAAAGCTCTGTCCAAAATTGAAAAAATTAAAGAGCAAATCAACAAACAACAATAACAACAACAAAAAGCTGAATGCGCTAGAATCTGATTTTAATTTGTAAAAAAGCGGGATACTTTAAGAAAAAAACGTCAATAAAAATATTGTTTTCTAGCTACTATTACTTAGTTTTTGAAAATTGCAGTTAAATTTCTGCTGATAAACCCACAAAGAGGTCTAAAAGGAAAATGTATTACTAATGCACACTCTTGCTTAAATGGAAAATCTCACCTGGATAGTGTAAATTTGTACCACAGGACTAGTGATTTTATGTAACATTGATTTTAGTGCCTTTATTTGCACTTGTCATGTGACTTACAAGTGCAAGCACACACACATTAATAGTTATTCAGTGTATATTTGTGCTCATTCAGCCAGAAGGGCCTTAGTAAAGTCAGGTACTAATGTAATGTGAGGTGACCTAGGGAGCAGTCAGCTTTCTAATTTATCCCAAAGGTGTTCAGAAGGATTAAGGTCAGAGCTCTATAGCAGGCCACTCAAGATCTTCCACACCAACCCACATAAGCCATAGAGCTCGCTTTGCGCAAAGAGGCATGGTCATTTTGGAACAGGTTTGGGTTTAGCTCAAGTGAACGACTGGAAATGTCAGGTGTCCCGAAACTTTAGTTGATGTAGTGTATCATCTGAAGAAATGTAATTTTTTCCATTAAATTGTAATGACGATAAATCATAATAGTGATTTGCTGCAGTTATCTGTTTTTCTTTTTACCTATAACCATTTATATTAAATTGCATATCTGCATCTACTGCGCAAACACACACACACACACACACACACACACACACACACACACACACACATATATATTATAACTGTTAAAATTAACACTTTAATAACGTGTTAAGGCGAATTAATTTTAATTATTTAATTTATTCTTTTTGACTATTTTTCTGAAAAATATAAATAAATAGAGGCGAAATAAAGCTGCCATTATGCACACATCCGGCAATTGAAACCGTCCGTGCGGAAACAGCAAAAGTACCATTTGGTGTCCTGATGACGTAATTTTAAACACCAGAATTAATTTAAAACATTTACAAGAATATTTTTTTCTCCATGCTCCATTTTGAGTATGGTTTCACTAATAATAAACATGCATTTGCATTCATGCCTTAACATAATTTTTACTACTATACGATATTTAACAAACTGTTTACTTTTACCTGTGCAATGTTACAGTATACGACTATTGCACCTTAATCTTACCATTTCAATTCATGAGTTTGCTATATTCACTACTTGGACACTACCTGCATTTCATTGTCTCTGTACAATTGGCAATAAAAGTTGCCAATAGCATTTTGCACAGGGCCATTTTCATGTTTAAAATAATCTAATCTATTCCAATCTAATCTAACTAATATTTGTGAAGGTAAACTATAATAATGCATTACACAAAGACATCCTATACAGTTGTGTACAATAGTTTAGAGATGACTTGGGTCTTAGGTGTGGTGGTCAGGTGTTAGCAACATATTTTGTATTGTTAACCGAAAAGAGTGGTCACACAGCGAAACAGGGAATGAACAAGTATCTGATTTATATCTTCTTCTAGGAAAGTTTCTAGTATCTGTAGTATATTTTTTTGTCCTTAACAAAAACCAAGTCATGAGTTTTACTGGTTTCTTAACTCATTGCAATTTAAAAGATATTATTAGAGTGACTACATTATTTTTTATAATACAGGTAGTCGTCGACTTACGACCGCGATTGGTTCCGACAGACCGGTCGTAACACGATTTGGTCGTAAGTAGAGTAGGCTATATGTACACTGTGAAATGATGTTATAAAAATCTTTAAGACGACTGCCTGTAGTATTTTATCATAATTTTCTTTCATTATTGTTATACTGTATATATCATCATTTTCTTTGTTCATTTTTTGCCATTTGTATCATCTTTACACCATTTTGTTTGTTACCGTGGCTAGCGATTGTGGTCGTAAAGTCGAATGGTCGTAAGTTGCATAGGTCGTAAGTCGACGACTGCCTGTAATGACTACAAAATACCTGGACACTACCTGCATTTCATTCTCTCTGTACACCTGTACAATGAAAGTGGCATTAGAAGTTGGACCTAACCTATATTTTGGTTCAACTGTTAATTAATTAGTGCTGGACTCACTGGTGGTGTTGTAACGGACGCCCAAGAAGGTCTCAGGACACGGCCGTGCTACTATTTCCCCTGCGCTGCTCCTGGGCCAACATGTCCCGATGCCATCTATAGATATATTACAGAACAAACCTGCTTGAGAAAAAGTGAGAGAGAGACAAAGACAGAGAGTAGGTTAGTGATTTATAGTGTATCTTAAAAATATTTATGAAAGTCCCTGTCTATAGGGAAATCTTTTTCTTTTGAAAGAATCCCCTTCTTACAAGCATTGTCATTTAGTCTATCTATTCTATAGGGTTTTGTTCCCTGCACTGGACAAACACATAAAGCAATTCATGCAAATTAGATTTTGGACAGAAAGCTCAGCACATTTCAAGCCATGACCCAATACACGAACAGTTTTCATTCAAGATATTCTAGACACAAGTTCCTTTGCTGTGTGTTTTCCACCAATACCTATGTATTTTCAATGCCTTCATTTTTTGCAGTAAGTTTTGTTTCCTTTGTTTTGTTGGATCAAAAGCGATCTTGCTCTTCGAGTCCATGCCTCCCTTTGAGCTTTAATTTTTCCTTTCGCTGTGCCGACAATCTGCTACGCACAGCAGAGTGTGAAATACCTTTTTAGCTCAGAGCTGCATTGTATATGACAACGTTTCCGATGCAGTCTCGAAGGGGTGAGTTTCGTGATGGGTTTTTAATCGTTTGGGGCTGGTACGTCTAATAAGACTCTGTGTCAAATCTCATTACTACTAATACACACTTGGGGAAAAAGTGGTAAGTGGTGCTTATTGTGAGTGTGGATTTACAGGGTTTCTCAGTATTGGCTGAGGTATACATTGGGATGTTTGCATTATCAGGTGAGAGTGTGAAGTGTATGGCATCTAGCAGTAAGCTAGCCAATGAAATGCATTCATATAGACTAAAGCCATTAGGGTTTCTTTTACCTGTCTGTCACAACCATCACGAATGTACTAAAAAAGAGAGCAACAAAATAGTTTTGATGGGCATTCCAGTTCATCCCAAAAGTGTTCAGTGTGGTTAAAGTCAGGCCACTTCTATTCCAGCCTTGAAAAACCATGTAACTTTGTGCACAGGGCCATTGTCCTAAAATTGTGTCCAAGAGTTTAGAGATGAGTTTTGGGTGTGATGTTCAGGTGTTAACAACATATTCTGTATTATTAACCAACCAGAATGGTCACACTGGGTAACAGGTAATAAACAAGTATATGACTAATATCTCCTTTAAACAAAGTTTCCTTTATTTGTATTATATTCTATTTGTTCTATTAGCAAACTCCTGTTTTCTTAACTCAGTGCAATCTGAAAGATATTTTTAGAGTCTGGAAGAGTCTGACTTCTTTATTTATTATAAACGTGACTACAAAATAGTGACTACAAACTATTTCCTTCATCAGATTAGTTATATCAGATTTAGTTAATTGTTTCCCCACTAGGGTTGCGTTCAGAACTCTAAAGCAGACCACTCAAGATCTTTTATTCCAAACCATGTAAACCATATCTTCATGGAGCTGGCTTTGTGCACAGGGGCACTGTCATGCTGAAACAGGTTTAGGTCTTCTAATCGACTTGGAGGAGAAATGTAATGCTATGACATCCGAATACATCATGTACAATTATCTGCCTCAAATTTTGTGGTAACAGTTTTGGGAAGAACCGCATATGGCTGGAAAATCCCAATACTTTTATTTATACAGTGTATTTTGACTGCTTGCAAAAACACAATATTGTAGTGAATACACACCAAATACATGATGGCTTTATCTGAATGCCATAACAACTTTGACATTATGAAATAAATCGTCATGTGAATCATCCAGACTATGACTGTATTGTTCGCTGTTGCTTTTAGTGTGACATTTCAAAAATAATAGAAAGCAGCAGCCTGTGAATGGCATTCTTACTGAAAATCTCAATGTTGTGCACCTTAATGTTTGAAATACAGTTATGTTCAAAATAATAGCAGTACAATGTGACTAACCAGATTAATCCAGGTTTTTAGTATATTTTTTATTGCTACGTGACAAACAAGTTACCAGTAGGTGCAGTAGATTCTCAGAAAACAAACAAGACCCATCATTTATGATATGCACGCTCTTAAGGCTGTGCAATTGGGCAATTAGTTGAAAGGGGTGTGTTCAAAAAAATAGCAGTGTATGCCGTTGACTGTACAAACTCAAAACTATTTTGTACAAACATTTTTATTTCTAGGATTTAGCAATCCTGTGAATCACTAAACTAATATTTAGTTGTATGACCACAGTTTTTTTTCACATCTGTGTGCCATGGAGTCAACCAACTTGTGGCACCTCTCAGCTGTTATTCCACTCCATGATTCTTTAACAACATTCCACAATTCATTTACATTTCTTGGTTTTGCTTCAGAAACAGCATTTTTGATATCACCCCACAAGTTCTCGATTGGATTAAGGTCCGGGGATTGGGCTGGCCACTCCATAACATTAATTTTGTTGGTTTGGAACCAAGACTTTGCTCGTTTACTAGTGTGTTTGGGGTCATTGTCTTGTTGAAACAACCATTTCAAGGGCATGTCCTCTTCAGCATAAGGCAACATGACCTCTTCAAGTATTTTGACATATGCAAACTGATCCATGATCCCTGGTATGCGATAAATAGGCCCAACACCATAGTAGGAGAAACATGCCCATATCATGATGCTTGCACCACCATGCTTCACTGTCTTCACTGTGTAGTGTGGCTTGAATTCAGAGTTTGGGGGTCGTCTCACAAACTGTCTGTGGCCCTTGGACCCAAAAAGAACAATTTTACTCTCATCAGTCCACAAAATGTTCCTCCATTTCTCTTTAGGCCAGTTGATGTGTTCTTTGGCAAATTGTAACCTCTTCTGCACATGCCTTTTTTTTAACAGAGGGACTTTGCGGGGGATTCTTGAAAATAGATTAGCTTCACACAGACGTCTTCTAACTGTCACAGTACTTACAGGTAACTCCAGACTGTCTTTGATCATCCTGGAGCTGATCATTGGCTGAGCCTTTGCCATTCTGGTGATTCTTCGATCCATTTTGATGGTTGTCTTCCGTTTTCTTCCACGTCGCTCTGGTTTTGCTCTCCATTTTAAGGCATTGGAGATCATTTTAGCTGAACAGCCTATAATTTTTTGCACCTCTTTATAGGTTTTCCCCTCTCCAATCAACTTTTTAATCAAAGTACGCTGTTCTTCTGAACAATGTCTTGAACGACCCATTTCAGGCTTTCAAATGCATGTTCAACAAGTGCTGGCTTCATCCTTAAATAGGGGCCACCTGATTCACACCTGTTTTTTCACAAAATTGATGACCTCAGTGATTGAATGCCACACTGCTATTTTTTTGAACACACCCCTTTCAACTAATTGCCCAATTGCACAGCCTTACGAGCGTGCATATCATGAATGATGGGTCTTGTTTGTTTTCTGAGAATCTACTGCACCTACTGGTAACTTGTTTGTCACGTAGCAATAAAAAATATACTAAAAACCTGGATTATTCTGGTTAGTCACATTGCACTGCTATTATTTTGAACATAACTGTAGGCTTTTCACCTGTTCTATTCACAGTGAAGCTGTAAACCAGCCTGAGAGTTGCACTTATAATGAGTTACAAACAACAATTACAAGAAATTAGCAGCACAGTAAAGATAATGCTGAATAAGTGTACCTGTGGAGTTACTTGAGCTTGCTGTCTGGTTCCAAAGTATTAGGGTACGAGCTGGAAAACAAGAAAAAGGAAAAAAAAATTCAAACTCAAGTCAGTATGATGGAGAAACACAGTTATAATCTGTCAGGTCACATGACAATCTTAATAAGTAAATAGTACTGTACATAATACACCCTCTGTTGTTAAAAAAAAAACAAAAAAAACAACAACAACAATTCATGGATTTTTATTGGACTTTAATGAGGATAATAAAGTAGACTTTTTTTATATAATGACCTCATTTGGTTGATTTAACTATTCTTGTTTTAGAACTTGATTAAACTGAATACAAATTAACTTATTTGCAAATTGTTCATACAAGCATTTACACAGTTGTATTACTTGCGAATATCTAGGATATGTGTAAATTTACATATAAAAAAAAATTATAATCATCATCATCATCATCATCATACTAATATATATATATATATATATATATATATATATCAATTGATAAAAATGTTTAATTGTGATTAATCGCATGATCATTATGAGATAACTTGTGATTAATCACACATTTTTATCTGTTCTAAATGTACCTTAAAGTAATACTTTTCAAGTTTTTCATACACTTACTAATCATAACAGATGTTATAAATATATTAATTTCACTCAAAATCTCTTCCTTTGTTCTTAAGTATTTTATATTTATTGAATTATTTTAGACTCTGGAAATTATTCTTTTAATAATAATTATTTAGAAATTATTGTTACTACTTTTGAGATGAAATGTTTCTACAGTTAATTTTTTTAGTGGTTTATTGGTTGTTACATTTAATTGTTAAATACGGTATGTGGCTCCTTTGAGAATTATATTACGGTTCCGGTTGCTTTCCCTCAGTTTTTCTTATATCTTATCTTAGCTTGTTTGTGCTGTCTAGCCTTTGCTACACAGATTGTTTCAGAAGTTTTCATTTGTTTGTCTCTTTTCCTTGGTGCTTAGCTGTTAACCCAGATAAAAGTGTCAAAGTAGCAATAATTTACCAAACAATAGAAATGCCCAAAGCCAGATGGAGTTTAAGTGGGTTGAAAAAAGGCAGATTAACACAGCTGCCAGATGTTTAACACACTTCCAAATGGATTATATACATCACACTACAACTACTTAATTTTCAGGCAGAGAAAGGTTGCAGGCTAATCCGTGCACGGCACTCAAGACGCTTCTTCACAAGGTGAACAAGGACTGCTGCTAATGATGGCTCCACACAAACAGATAAAAAAAGATACATGAGATTACTCTGTATAGGTCTTTAAGACCCCATGAAGATGGCTTTGGCCTGTTCTTGATATTAAGTGTTCTGCTACAGTGACTTAGGGTTTCAATTAAAACAAAGTTTTGTACTCAGCTGTCAATCAGAACAGCTGACATCAGTTAACAATAATGGAGCTAAAATAAATGGATATTCAGTGTCACCCTGATGAAAATGAGTTCCCTTTCTGAGTCTGGTTCCTCGCAAGATTTATTTTAATAAAATCACCCCAGTGAGTGTTTACTGCAGATGCCATAAGCCTGATCATTAGTGATAAACCAATGGTTAACATTTATTGTACACTCGATCTATTTCTTTCTTTCAAGCTGCTTTGTGATAACGTCCACTGTTAACAGCAATATACAAATAAACCTGAATTTAATTGATTGATTCTCACAGTAAAGAATAATCAATTATGGATTGACTGAGCAATTCCATACCATGAAGCCGAATGATGAACAGGGTTCATCCCTTTGCTGTTTTTTTTCTTCTTGTTTACTACCAGTCCAGAGACTTTTAAACTTAAGTAAGAAATTCAGATTTGAAAGCGGTGTTTCCCTGATTTGCTCTCAAGTCTCAACCAATGAACAGCTGATAACCCAGTTGACAACTAAATAAACTCCAAGATAAAACTGTAATGAATTTCTTGCATATGTATTTGTGCTTGTTGGACACATAGTTCATAGATATACATCACGGAATATAACTGTATTATTGCATTTGCTGACACCCAATTAAATGTGTTCCCTACTGAGTCTGGGTTCACTTAAGATTTCTCATATTATCTCAGGGAATTTTCCCTCACCATTGTGGCTTATTTATCAGGGATAAATTTATACACTCAAAATATACACCAGGCATAACTTTATGCCTCTGATCAGGCATAACATTACGACCACCTGCCTAATATTGTGTTAGTCCCCCTGTTGCTGACCAAGAAGCATTAACTTCTTTAGCAGTTTGAGGTAGAGGAGCTCATCTGTTGGATCGGACCAGACAGGCCTGCCTTCGCTCCCCACGTGCATCAGTGTGCCCTGTCGTTGGTCCATCACTGTTCCTTTCTTTGACCACATTTAATAAATACTGTGACCTCTGGAGACCAGGAACAGCCCACAAAAGCTGCAGTTTTGGAGATGCTCTGACCCAGTCGTCTAGCCGTCACAATTAGGCCCTTGTCAAACTCGCTCAAATCCTTACACTTGCCTATTTTTCCTGCTAACGCAACAACTTTAAGGACAAAAAATTTTGCCTTAAAGATCTATCGTGACAAACCAGTCCTCGGACCTGATCTGAGACATGACCTCTCTGAAAGTAAGCATCCTGAACCTGAGCCGTATAAGTGAGCGGTTCAAGGAGCGAAGATCCAGAATGGGACGCAACCCGCCATCCTTCTTCGGAACAACGAAGGGGGGGGGGACAACCTCGATGGCCCGTTTCCCCAGGAGAGTGTGAAGAGATGGGGAACGAACTGCTGGAGGGAGGCTGAAGCACGTCTCGTGGCAGGGCTAACAGTCCGGCCTCCTGGACCCGTTACAGCGTCGCCAAACAGCCCAGGAGGAGTCATCGGGGCATTCAACAGCACAGCTCTATCCTTATCTGGGAGGTCAGATAAGGTGAGCCACAGATGCCTTTCTGTGGCGACCAACGGCCCGCGCCGCGTGCTTGGTGGCCCGAAGGGTTAGGTCGGCAGCGCGACGCAACTCCTTAATATCATCGGTACCGGAGCTAAGTCTCTCATCCAAATCTCGCAGCAGGTCATAAGCAGGTCATAAGCAGGACAAAAGCAGGTCATATGCAGCTTATTACATAAGCTATGTAGCAAGCAGAGAAATGGATCATCCGTTTTAAGATTTGGACTGCCGGCAGGGAAGATCTGACAGGATGGTAATTTGAAAAATCAAATTCCTTTCAGAACCGAAACGTTGCCCGAATATACCAAGAGCTGGCTGAAAAGTGGTTTTGAGATGTCTTGACTTTGTCTTGACTTTATAAAAGCAGTATGAAGGTTTTTCTTTTTTCACAGATACGGTGGGTTGATGAATTTAGTAAAGGCTTGTTAATTAGGAATGACGTATTGACAAAATCATGATTATATTCTCGGTATTGTCCGCGAATTTTGTAACCAGCATTTGTAGTTTTTTTACATTTTGCTCATTTGGAGGATAATCTTACCCAAAGTGAATTCACGATCAAAACTGGATGCGCCTGACTGGTCTTGTATAACCATTACAGCTTGCTAGTAACTAACAACCTTCTGCCAAAAGCTGCAAACAGTGAGACACTCTTCAGAACAAATTTATTTTCCAAGCCTAGAGAACAAATCTAGTAGTTTTTTTTTTTAACATACTTTAATTGGCTGATATGCCTCTCCTGCTAAGTATTACATCAAAATAACATTTCCCCTTTGGTCCATTTCTCAACTACTATTGCTTCCTTCTTGCAATGAACCTCTATGAAGTATTATGAAGAAAATCATCTTTCTTTAATGAATATACAAATTGTACATATTTATACACAACCTATCGAGCGTGCATCAGCGTTTTCTCACCTGAAAAGAATGAGCAATGTTAGGAATGATACTAAAATGTTCAAGTTTTACATTAGTTACAATCAAATATCGACCATGTTCATACACAAAAGCAGCAAATGCAATACATTGTATAGGCATGCAAATGAATATAAAAGACAATATCCTGAAACCATAAGAACAGCACCATCCAGAATAAAAACAACTACCTAAAGCATCAGACCTTAATCAGAGATCAGCCAGGAGTGTTCAGCAAAAATTACACTTACTACTGTAACACCAAATTAGTAAATCAAGCCATGGGTACAAATCAGTGATTCTCTGTGGTGTAATCAAAATACAAACCACCGTAATGAGCTCATCACCAGGCTATTTTATGCTGTGTGTGTGTGTGTGTGTGTGTGTGTGTGTGTGTGTGTGTGTGTGTGGTTGTCTTCTTTTTTTATTTTTTTTTCTTTTTTTCATTTAAAAAAGTAACAAGATGCTATATCATTTATGAAAGCTAAGCATATTCAAAAACATTTACTGAATATAAAAGGTCTACAAACCCCTGATGCCTGTTAGAAATTGTTGTAAAAATATATAAACCTGAAATCAATCCAACATTAATGTGGTAAAGCAACCAGCAAAATGCACACCCTTTCATAAAGAAGCATGTGACTGTGCTCACACTTGAGCAATCAATAATTATTATCAAACACCTTCTGATGAACCCCAAATAAATATCAATTGTTTATGTATAATTCCTCTTGGCTTTATCTATCACAGAACTCACAGAGAATCTCACTGTTTAAAGATCTAGATGCTCCCATCCAGAAAATTTGGGCCTAGGAAGTCGTTAACAACTGATGAAAAACGGGCTTAAGAGTTTTCCAATAGAAACAGGCACCGCCCTAAAATCACCCAAAAACAAGAAGAAACCTTCTTAGAGTCGCTGTTTCGAGAGGCCTAAAGCAACATCGAAGGAGCTGCAGAAATTTCATGGAGAGCTTCCAAATACAAGTGTGTTTTGACACCGTCTCTGTTAGACAGCTGAAGATGACGAAAAAAAAAAAATCAATTTCCACATGATAGCAATCCAAAGCACAAATTCTAGTTAACAATGTAATGACTTCAAAAGAAGATGGCAAAGAAAAAGATAAATGCTTTAGATTGGCCCTGGCCAAGCCCAAACCCAAGTCCTATAAAAGAAAAAATTGGAATGGCTTAAAGAGTCTTGTGCACACATGACCCTTTTAAAATGTAATAGATCTTGAGATTTGAGCATTATATTTAGTATTATTGTATGGATAATAATGTTAAAGTTTTTCCCTTTTTTTTTTCTTCATAAAACATTTGTTGACTTAAATGTTACTATTATGATATAATATTAAAGGTAAAATATTAAAAATAATATTATTAATATATTTATAATATATTAATAATATTAATATTAAAACATAATGTTTTATCAATTACCAAAATGGAAAGTTAATGAACAAAAGAGAAATCCAAATCAAATCAATACTTGGTGTGACTCTTTGGCTGCAAAACAGCATCAATTCTTCTAGATACACTTGCATATTTTTTAAAGGAACTTCACAGGAAGGAGCTAGCTGCTATCTAAAGCTAACTTTGATCACTTTTGGTTTTACTGGTTTCTAAATAAACCAGTAAAATGCTATGAGGTTAGAATAAAATTAGCTTAGTACGCAAGTACTATTATATGTATTTCTACATAAGCAAAGATGATTTTCTTTTAGGTTTACTGCCTTGCCAGTAACATTTCTTCGTTCACGACTGCACAAATGTACACGGATGCTGCCTTTTTAAATTAAAAACATCACTTATATACATTTCGGTTGATCATTAAAAAAAAAGGGTGAGCATGGCACAACCGCAATGTGTTCATTCAAAAACAAGCCATATAATCTCTGCCCCAGAGTCATGTTGTTTGTGAATCAGTGCTTTAATACAGGAGCAGATGGCCATGGTGCCGATGACTGAGCACAGACCGAGTGAGGCGATAAGGTGAAAGCACACCTCAGCACTGCCTCATCGACTGAGCACTGCCAGAGTAAATGGAGAGCATGAAAGAGTGAGACAAACAGACAAACAGTCTTGTTGTACACTCAAAGCTAAGGAATATAAGATTCTAAAACAAATACAAACCCGATTCCAAAAAAGTTGGGACACTGTACAAATTGTGAATAAGAACAGAATGCAATGATGTGGAAGTTTCAAATTTTATTCAGAATACAACATAGATGACATATCAAATGTTTAAACTGAGAAAATGTATCATTGTAAGGGAAAAATAAGTTGATTTTAAATGTTATGGCATCAACACATCTAAAAAAAGTTGGGGACAAGGCCATGTTTACCACTGTGTGGCATCCCCTCTTCTTTTTATAACAGTCTGCAAACGTCTGGGGACTGAGGAGACAAGTTGCTCAAGTTTAGGAATAGGAATGTTGTCCCGTTCTTGTCTAATACAGGCTTCTAGTTGCTCAACTGTCTTAGGTCTTCTTTGTCGCATCTTCCTCTTTATGATGCGCCAAATGTTTTCTATGGGTGAAAGATCTGGACTGCAGGCTGGCCATTTCAGTACCCGGATCCTTCTTCTACGCAGCCATGATGTTGTAATTGATGCAGTATGTGGTCTGGCATTGTCATGTAGGAAAATGCAAGGTCTTCCCTGAAAGAGACGACGTCTGGATGGGAGCATATGTTGTTCTAGAACTTGGATATACCTTTCAGCATTGATGGTGCCTTTCCAGATGTGTAAGCTGCCCATGCCACACGCACTCATGCAACCCCATACCATCAGAGATGCAGGCTTCTGAACTGAGCACTGATAATAACTTGGGTTGTCCTTATCCTCTTCAGTCAAGTTGACATGGCGTCCCAGTTTTCCAAAAAGAACTTCAAATTTTGATTGTCTGACCATAGAACAGTTTTCCACTTTGCCACAGTCCATTTTAAATGAGCTTTGGCCCAGAGAAAACGCCTGCGCTTCTGGATCATGTTTAAATATGGCTTCTTTTTTGACCGATAGAGTTTTAGCCGGCAACGGCGAATGGCACGGTGGATTGTGTTCACCGACAATGTTTTCTGGAAGTATTCCTGAGCCCAGGTTGTGATTTCCATTACAGTAGCATTCCTGTATGTGATGCTGTGCCGTCTAAGGGCCCGAAGCTCACGGGCAACCAGTATGGTTTTCCGGCCTTGACCCTTACGCACAGAGATTGTTCCAGATTCTCTGAATCTTTGGATGATATTATGCACTGTAGATGATGATAACTTCAAACTCTTTGCAATTTCTCTCTGAGAAACTTCTTTCTGATATTGCTCCACTATTTTTCGCTGCAGCATTGGGGGAATTGGTGATCCTCTGCCCATCTTGACTTCTGAGAGACACTGCCACTCTGAGAGGCTCTTTTTATACCCAATCATGTTGCCAATTGACCTAATAAGTTGTAAATTGGTCCTCCAGCTGTTCTTTATATGTACATTTAACTTCTCCGGCCTCTTAATGCTACCTGTCCCCACTTTTTTGGAATGTGTAGCTCTCATGAAATCCAAAATGAGCCATGAGATTTGTAAATTATTGCATTCCTTTTTTATTCACAATTTTACAGTGTCCCAACTTTTTTGGAATCGGGTTTGTAGTATTGCTATAAAGTTTTTGCCCCTTCGAGACCATAACAATCTCCACTATTCTCTCTTCGGGCAAGAGTTTGTGTGGAGTAAATGTACTCTCACTGCAGGTCTGTAACAATAGAGTATTCTCTCTTTAATAAAGTATGCTTGGTAGAAAAATGGAACCTTCTTATAAATTGCATTAATGATCCAAATAAACACTATTTAGGGGTAGCACAGGTTAAGTGGTTGATGTTGGACTTCTGATCAGATCATGAATTCCAAACCTATCACCACTAAGCTGACAGTGCTGGCCCATTGAGCAAGGCCCTTAAATATAAATGTACTACAGTATATACAATAATTAATTGTTTGTGAACACCTGACCAAAAGATTCATATGTGCTTTTTCAATTTTGTCTGCATTTGCTGTTATAATAACTTTCACTCTTTTGGGAAGATGTTCCACTAGATTTTTGGAGTGTGCTTGCAGAGATTTGAGCTCATTCAGCCACAAGGGTGTTAGTAAAGTCAGGCACTGATGCACAGTATGAGAGGAGGCCTGGGGGTGCAGTCAGCATTCTGTTTCATCTCAAAGGTGTTCAGTACGGTTGAGGTCAGAGCTCTAGATCATGCCACTCAAGATCTTTCACTCCAACCAATGTATAACATCTTAATGGAGCTGGCTTTGTGCATAAGGACATTGTCATGTTGGAAAAGGTTTTTGTCTCTTAATTCAAGTATAAGAAAAATTTTGTCCAAATTCCAGACCTTTCTTTGACTCTATTATTTTGTCAAGTATGCAAGTGGTTCAAATCATCTTCATTCTTCCTCTATACATGTAAAGAAAATGTAGTTTAAAATGTAGATGAAAAAGGGTCAGAACCATATAACGCACCAGAGAAACAGCTTAAAGAGAGTTTGATTAACTCATCATCAATGCCAATCACTTCAATGATAATTGAAGTGTGATATTTTACACTCACAGGTAATCACAGGTGTGGGCAAATTGCTGAAATAAATAGGGCCACAGCTGCCACTGGAAACTGTATGGAAATGGAGAGATTTCTTTTTTGCTAATGACCATGCTGTCGTGGAGTAACATGAAGCTGATCACCAAAACACAGCAATTATTGCCCCTGTCCTTATGTCATGTCTAAAATGTAAAACTCAGACTGTAACGTTGTAGTCTAATTAAAACCTTTATCTCCTCCAGTCACGAGCGAGAATACGCTAATAAGATGAGATGGAAAGATAAATTCCTACAGAGTCGTAATTAAAAAGCATTAGTTCATGAAATCAACATAGTCCTGAACTTAATTAATTTGAAGCTCTATTGAGCAGCTAATTGCATTATTCATTTTCATCAACTTTAAGTTATCACTAAATAAACTTTACTTTAAGTTATCACTAAATTTGTTACTGTTTGTTGCGGAGTTTTTGTGCCGGTGTACAATTCTACTTCGGAGCGAGACGTGATTCTATTGCCTGCATAATATTCTCCTTTAGGTCTGTCAAGCTGATTTGTTGTTAAGCTGTGCCTGAGGGTAGCGAAATGTCAATATAGAGGTTTATTAGCTTTTTACGCACTCAAACCTAATTAAAGAGCTACAGTCATTGAGTTACACAACCGTAGCTTTCTAAAGAGATGATAAATGACTCGCGGCTTGGTTCGTCTTTGAGCTCACTTATGAAGCACTAAACAATAGCATTGAGGGAAGCCTAAACCTAATACGGAGGTAGGGAATGGAGGAGCGACAAGTCCATTTCTTTTAAATTTTGTTTACATGTGCTGAATTTGCTGCTGGAAAAAAAAAAAAAAAAAAAAAAAAAAAAAACAATAAGAGAAATTCTGTTTTCTTCCATAAAAAAAACATTATGATCTACTGTCTGTGAAATATTAAAAATCATTAACAAATTATTTGTATCACATGGTGTGTTTGAATATAGCATTACATTCTTATCATCCAATTGTAGAAATATGGAAGCTTAATAACATCATAATGTGTCTAGGAAATACCAACATGTGATCTACAATGTGTTTTACTGGTCCATAACAATATCCATTAAACATATTGTAACATGCCACCAACAGAATTTAACAGTAGACATATAGAGATTATTACATTATATATCATCTATCTATCTATCTATCTATCTATCTATCTATCTATCTATCTATCTCGTCCAACTCCCATTTGTATATTTGAATTCAAGATGAAGGTTTAGACACAATGATAAATCTAAACTAGACACTAATACATTAATCAGTTAGCCAATAATTCACATTCTAGTTTACATTTTTTTTTTTTCGAGAAATATGGCCAGAACCACTGAAATGTTCGGTATGCACATTTTCAATGCTCAGAGCTCATTCTGCTATTTTCCCATCTGAACTTTAAATCTGCAAAATGTGCAGTTTGGCTAAAGTGAGGAATTATAAAGTGTATGGGTCACAGCATGAAGTCAGCTTCTAATCGTGTGGAAAGTATTAGTTACACGCCATCTTGCTAAACATTTCATAACTCGTTGTAAGCCCTCCAAGAGTTAATAATCATCAACAGTACAAGCGGGGCTAAATAAAGCTCTCACTGCTAAAGGCTATGTTGGAAAATTCACAAGAAGTGGCCTGAAACATTCATACTTAGATAATAACTGTTTAAGCCACGCCTTATTGTTTTTTTTTTTTTTCCTTTTTAACTTAACAATCAGCTCCTTTTTTTTTCAGCATTTTTTTTTATAACATTCTTCCTGTTGCACGTCAGTCCACTCTTTGTCCAATTTCCTGAAGTAGTGTTTCAATTAACTGAAAAAGATAGTGTGCAACTGTGAAGAGAAAACATTTATAAAATCGACAACTGATTTTATGTGTAATTTAAAGCGATCAGAAATGTCTCTTAATAGTGAAATATCAGCTAGTATTGAACTCAGCAGAACTGTTTAATACAAGCAGAACATCAAAATAAACAGCTTTTACTATTCAGACATGTTATGTACATCCAGCAGATTTCTGGGGTCAACTAAAAAAAAATCTCTAAGCTCTTAATAATGTACTTTTTATAATAAATTTTATTATACTGATAAATTGTAATAAAATTGGCCGGACAATCCCAGGGTGCCAATACTTATTACACTTCTACTTATTATATATACATATACAGTATCTCAACTATGTACTGCTCTATGAGCTGAGATATCTCATGAAAGTAAGTATACCTCTCACATTTCAGCAACCATTTTAGTATATCTTTTCAAGGGACAATACTATACAAATGAAACTTGGCTTTACTGGCCTTTGCATGGTACAGCTCTAATCACTTAGGGTGTACTCACTTTTGTTGCCAGCTATTTAGACGATAATGGCTGTATGTTGAGTTATTTGCAGAGGACAGTAATCTGCACTGCTATACAAGCTGCACATTGACAAAAATGGGGTGTTGTCACATTTGTGAGATTCTGAACATATATGTTTTCAACTGTCAAAATTTAACTACACATAAACTTACACATAGTGAAAATGCACGATAGCTGTTTTTCACTTGTATGAATTGGATTGTTCTTGTTTTTTTTTAAAAATCACCCCTGATTTTGAACGCCATGGGCACCAAAACTTTCTCACATTTTAAATGGTATGTGGTAGACATTATGCAGAGTGCTGGTGTGTTTTCACAGCTGTGTTTTGCCACCTGAACTTCCTCCAGCTATGTGTAATTATGTCATCATACAATATGGCTGAGGCCCGTCAGGGCAAAATCCAGTATATTAAAAGACCGGCTCTTTCAGCATGCTAAAGAAATTACTATTTAGTAAGGTTTCAGTACTATCTACTGATATTGGGATGCGTTATGTTAAAGATAACACCACTGATAAACAAAGTATAGCACTTTAGTACAAGTTAAAATTCCCTACTTAAATAAAACTGTAGTAAAATTACTTCTTTTGCATTTCCAATAAAAGTATTTGCTTTTGAATGGAAAAAGTAAAAGTAATGATCTATGAGAACTTTATTTTAAACTTTTATGCAGTTGATCCGAATGTTCCAGTCTTCTGCACATCATAAGTCAAGTTTCCTATTGTTATAGGCACACAGTGAGAGAACATGTACCCCACTCAAACTCTTATCAGAGTTGCAGGATTATGTTTGTGGCCTCGCTACAGCTTCTCATTTATAGTTTATGTATTCCTTTCGATGCAGCGAGAAACGGCATGTTTTTACACAGCGTGTTGTACATGTTTTCCTTGCACAGCTCTCATTTACAGTACTATGCACACGAGCATCACAAATAACATTTCTGTTCTTTGCCATCTGGGTTTCCCTAAAACATTTCGAAGATTTTAAACGCACATATATCACAAGACTCTGTATCATAATATTTACATTTACATTTCGATCAATACGATATATATTGTGCGTCTCCTATTGTATACCCAGGCTTCATGTTTTAAACGGTGCGTAACATTGCGAACGGGTCTGAAAGCTAACCACACAGAAGGGGTACACACTTACCTGTGAAGTTGGTGGACAGCAGAAGCAGGGTGTCACATGTGAGCTCAGCCATGGCCCCAGAGAACAGCGTGATCCAGATGGAAAACATCTGTGTCAAGGAGAAAAAAACCAAGACAATAGGATTTACACATCCAAAAATTCCTATTCGATTGGTCATTGGTTTTGTTTCGAATTACAGTGTTCCTTGAAAGAGTTACTGAAATATTCAAGGTGAGTCATAAGCACATTAAACTATTTAAATAATTTCAATCAGATTTTCCTTTTTTTTAATTATTTATTTTTTGCTATAAACAGCTCCAGGTTCCCAGCTTCAATCATGACCTCGGGTTACTGTCTGTATGGAATTTTTAATTTTCTCCCTGTGTTTCTATACTTCAGTGTTTCCTTCCACCTCTGCAAAGATGTGTATGGGTGTATGGAGGTGTGTGGAAATGGCCTCCATTTATGTGCTTTATAGATAAAATGTTATAAAATCAACAGCTAAGAAAAATGACTTCCCAGGAGGCTACACAAATGCATTGTGTGGCCTTAACAAGCTGCACAAACCAAACAAACAGCTGAATAAACCTCAATGCAGACATCATTTCACATTTTTTTCCCCCATACGTTTCACCAACAATTACTTATTGTTCATAATTTTATTTTTAGCAGAGTTTTCTACAGGTGAGTGATTCCAATGTTGTATGTATACTCTTAAAAATAAACGTTTTGAAATGCCTCTTTGTCATGATGTATGGTTCTCTAACATCCATGGAACAAAAAAGTCTTTGTAGTGGAAAAAGGTTCTTTAGGCCAGAGATGCCCCCAAACCTTTTCCTATGAAGGCCAAAAATCTAACTCGATTAAAGGCTGTGGGTCGAAAGTAAAAATTCTCACCGCTATGCAGTACATTAAGGAGGCTGAAGAAAGTTTTGTTCCATAATAACTGTAAATGTTATATTCTTTCAAAACAGCAGACAATTTCCTCCTATCATGTGCCACTGTCTCAATTTATACATAATTAGCTGTTCGTTAGGTGTCAACAAGTCAAAAACAAGTCAAATTAATTCCTGTTCTCTACATTTATTTGAAAAATTTGCAGCTTAAAAATAAAACAATAGAATGTTGAATGTTTAATTGGAAATAAAGATCTGTCGCAATGGCATAGTGGACTAAATCAAAACACACACACACACACACACACACACACACACAAAACGGTTCTTCACATTCAATAATCTCAAAAGCTCATGT
>JAAIIK010000075.1:624143-646714 GCA_014706435.1 Silurus glanis
ACACACACACACACACACACACACACACACACACACACACACACACAGTGTATATAATAGCAGTGTTGTACAAGGCTGATTGCATTCTGAGCTAGATTTTTTGTTTTTCAGTTGAGACAATTGTCCTGCTACAAGGTGAATTCGTTTGTTCTACAATTGTTTTAACAGTTTTGTTTTTTGAATTGTAAACCAGGAAAAACAATAAACAAACATACCAACAAACAAACAAAAAACACAAAAACAAATAATAATAATAATAATTATTATTATTGTAGTAGTAGTAGAAGTAGTACAGTTTTTATTATTAGTTTTATTCTTGTAATTATTATTAGTCTTATTCAGTTTAATTTGATTTGATTTGTATAGTGCTTATAACAAAGGACACTGTCTCAAAGCAGTTCTACAGAGATAAAGCGGTTATATAATTGTATGAAACAATGTATAAGTTTATTGTCTATATGTGTGTTCCTTATAATAGTAAATTTGTCCCTAATGAGCGAGCTAGAGGCGACTGTGACAAGAAGAAATTTCCTGAGATGGCATAAAGAAGAAACCTTGAGTGGAACAAGACTTGAAATGTAACCGATCCTCATCTGGGTGGCATTATCGTGGTTTTGTTGTCGTTCATCATTATTATTGTTGATAATATTAATAATAATTTATTGTAAATAGTAGACGTAAAATGATTTTGTTTGCAAACACTCACACACTACATAGCGACAAGCACTGACATTCAATCTCCTCCATTAGTCCATAATGACCCATGAGAAACAAGAGGAAATAATAATTATCATCTATTAGAATTTGAAATGTCTTCATCAGTAATTCACTCAAACTAATTATTATCCTTAATTAGATCAGTTATTTCCAAGGCAGGTAATAGGGATGTAGTGTATGAAATGCTGAAGTTCAACTGGCAGGTTATTGAGTTCTAAATGTCACAGCGAGCACACAGCTCATTTAAGATCAGTATTAGATCATTAAAGTCGATTTGAGCTGTTACACTTTTATTAAAGCGTTTAATGTACAGAACTGGATTAGCACAGGAAACGAAGCAGGACTTTGTGTGAGAGTGTACGACAGAAACATTTTACGCCGATATCCTACAGTACAAATCAGCTCTGATTAGAAATCTAAGAGCCTATGGGTATGATATGAGGTCTTATTTTGTAGGGTTTTTTTGTAACTAATACCATGTCCTACTTTGTTGATTTCTAATCTAATAGGGAAGTAAAATGACCAGACAGCCCACCCTGCAAAAACCCATTTCAGAAAGTGGTCCGTAACAGTAATGAAGCCTGAGGTGAAGTGCATTTTATATTTTCTTTTTTTTTTTGGACATTATGCCATGGCTCTGCAGGACATTACAGCATTACTGAACTACAGTGGTACACTGAACTGATAGAGGAACTAAAGAGAGCAAGAGAAAGATAAAGAGAGATGTAGAATTCAAAGCCCACCCACAGAGAAAACTGATATGTCTAGTTAGCAGAAAGAGAGACTCTCTCGCTATATCTTGTTACTTACTCTCACTCTTTCTTTTTGTCTCTCTTGAGCCTGTCTACTCTTAGAATATTCTCTGGGTCTCTCTGTATATAAAAATTTCTAAAGGTTTACAGGATATGGTATATAATTAGCAGGGTTTAGGGAGCCGATATAAATGAGAGAGGCTCCTGGAACTTAAATATAAGCTTGATAATATCCACTTAGCATACCATAGCAATTTGCCACAAATTAAATAAGTATTAATACCAGCACATTTAACTGTTTATAGCTGCATTCAATATTGTGGAACATATAGACCATGTGTCAAACAAAATAATTCCCAGTTAGATGTGCAATACACAAATGTAATGCAAAATGTGGAAGCAAAGAACCACCTGACACTAAGTGCATTAAAATTTAGCCATAGATTAAAGCAATAATATCACAGTTACTTGCCAGCGCCGGCAATATAAAGCTGTCAATATTGTTTGCAGAGCAAAATTTGACCAAAAGGATACAAATAGAGAGATCATTTTCCTTAGCTATTTCATAGATTGGTAGTTACATATCTGAATTTTGCCTCTCATCCAGATGTAATGTCTATACATCTGTAAAATCTAAAAACTTTTTCAAACGTGTTAATTAATAGACATATATGGATCATCCACATACACCTCTCATGTATCTGAGCAGTTCCTGTAGACGCATATGATAAAATTAGAACAAGTACCAATTGAATATAGATACATGGTTTCTCCTGCAGCTGGAATTTCAGTCAGATCTGCTGCTACTGTAAAAATTGGATCAGCATCTTCTGACTCATTGGATTTAAGAATTCAGCAGCAACGTGGTATAAAAATTTGAATAAACGATTAAAGCAAAAACAAGTGCAGATGCTTCCAGATGAGCGTACTGCATGACAAGCCGTTAACGTCCTACCATGCTCTATGGCTTAGAGATTAATGCTGAGCAGACCCAGTTAAGATCTAAAAAAAGACTATAAGAGGAAAATAAAGTAACTTTTAAAGGCTTGTTTATTTATTTATTTATTTTTGGAGCACAGATGCGGGTGTTACAGGCTGCTTAACAGGCTGTGTTTCAACAGAAATATCTCTATCTAGATATTAACATGCTATTTTCAGAGCTGCCATCTTGAAATAAGAGCTACACTATGCACCTTGACCTTGTTTTCTGGGAATTTTGACTTACTGAGGTTAATGTTGAGGTTAGGTTTATGTGATGTGACGATGTAATGTATTTATTATACATGATTTAGATTACAATATGAAGAAGAATAGGTTTGTAATGCAATGATACTGTTTGTAACTGTTTATATTGTATTCATCTCTTTATTCTGATTTAAATGTGAAGTGAGTTATCAAATAAAAAGTTCACCCCATCTGCCGTAAATATTGTCTTCATATAATCAAAATAACACGTTCTGATTGAGCTGGAAAGTGAGCCATTTGAACAATTAAACACAGAGGTCGTTTTTGGTCAGTCTGATTACCAATCTAAATGAGCGCAGTTTCTTATAAAACAATTGTAACCTTAGTAACATACAAAAACAGTAGCCTGAGAGTGAGACTGCTACTCTAAACATTTCCTAAGCACTTTACCCAGCTGAACGGGTGTCATTTAATTGATATGGTTGGTAGTTTTGATAAATGGGCCAAATTAATTTTGATAAATTGTATAATGCAATCTTCAAATGAAAAATAAAATGAAAAATGAAACAGTATTTCCATGACACAACTGCAATCCGTTCGAGCGGTTATTTGCCTCTGTGTTGTGCATTCAAATCGTTTAATGTAATCCAGTGGAGTATCCCTTGACTCTGGGCATGTAGTTTTGTCTTCATCCTACAATTTCATTATCGGTCACATGGAAGTCAAATCCCAGATCCCACAGGATCAGACTGATGGTGGTGTTGATGTAAAAGACCACCCTTGTGACCAAATCAATAAATATAGGAGTCGCCAGCAACACTGACGCATCGTCTTACCTCTGCATTGTGATCCTTCTCGACCAGGCTAAACAACCTCCCAGACTCCCAAAGCAGATTAAAAGAAATCAAAGGTCTGCAAAACCAGCCTGAACAAGCTCACAGCTTTGTGCTGATAATATTACAAAGACACACCAATATGGAGAAACAAACCACAATTCTGAAATAGAAAACCTTGGTAGTTCAAGTAAATCTATCCAGGTCAGACCACCTTATGGGTAGCTGACTTTCTCAAAGCCAAAAATAGCTTAGGCGTCTTAGGAAAGGTTCACAAGATCTTAATATTTCATGAAAAGCAGTTCAGTGCAGACAGATAGCAGGCCATTAAAAGGCCAATGCAAAAAAATTTGCTTCAGTTTAACCCCTTTCTTTAGAGCTCTAGATCTTTAGGGAGTCTTATGTGCAATCCTTTTGACACAATAAGAAAAGAAAAAAAAAAACAGGTCTGTATAACCTAATGAGTCCTTCTACGTATTCCATTTAGTCACTCATACAATTTTACAAGCAAAAACATTTACCAAAAACATCTTAATGGGCTAAAAAAAAAAAAAGGCAGAACAATGATATTACAATGCTACAAGGACCAGAAAGTCAATGTTCAGCTCTCTGCTCCAGATTTCCCTTCAGTTCTGATGACTGAAAACCTGTGGCATGGTGTTTATAGGCATAGGATCAAATTTTAACTGCACATCAACTGCTTCCAAGAGCAATTTCACACTACTGAGAGATCTTGGGTGAATTTGGTGTTATTCCTACGTTTGATCTATATTCAGAAAACTTCCATGGTCAGTTTCATTCTTTTTTTTTGTGTAATTAGTGCAGTCTTTATCAAGACCGGAATAGAGCTGTTAAAACGAGGCAAAAATATTCATTCAATTCGCATAAGACGTCTGCAGATCATTATGGTATCTGCTGCGAATGCTAAAATCAACGACTTATGACAAGACTTTAAACCTTACGGTTTGTTAAGTACACTTTTAGAAAAAGGATTATTCAAGAATGAATCTATTGAGTTTATTGTATATTTAAAGGGTTTGGAATCCAGTTCTAAACATAAAAAAAAAATAGAAGAGCTGTTAAGGGTTGTCTGTTAAAGGATGTGATTATAATCAGTAATCTTTTTGTCCCACAACCTCTATTTTGATTTAATAGCAATACAAATAAAGTATTATATTTTATATTACATTGTATTTTATATATGTATGTATGTTATAGTATTATACATATGCAGTGTCTATATAGGATGTCTTTCCCTTTGTTTCAACTAGGAGACAGAACCATGTTCCAGTGTGACAACGCCCCTGTGTTTAATTCAAGCTCAATGAAGACATGGATTACATGGGGTAAAGTGGACGATTTTGAGTGGCTTACTATTGGGCTCTGACCTCAATGGGATAAATTGGAGTGCTGAGCTGAAACCTAGGCCTCCTTACTCTACATCAGTACCTGACTTTACTAATGCCCATGTGGCTGAATGAGCACATAAGCACACTTAAAAATCTATTGAAATATCTTCCCAGAAGAGTGGAGATTATTATAACAGTTAATGGGGATTAAATGTGGAGTGGGATGTTGAATGAATCTTAAGGTCAGCTGTTCACAAACTTTCCATATACTGTAGTGTATCCTACAAGCATTATTGAAAGAGACTGTTGTGGGGTTTTTTTAGTTTTTTTTTTTTAGTTTAAGAACCCTTTTTCATAGTATTTCTTTTCTTTCATTGTATTTTTACTTTACTTTTTTCTTCTATTGCTTTTGACATGGACAGAACAAATCAATTCCAGTAAAAAGTAAAAGAACAAGTTCCTTCTGTTTTATTTATTCATACTAAATGCATGTCAAGTCTTATTGTTTTGTCTATTTTTCTATTCTAGACTAGTAAGTGACCCATATCTGTCATTTCTGTAGGCAGATTTTTGTCCTGAGCCATGCCAAACAGCCTGTCATATTTTTATTCATAAATACAAGTATTTTATGAAAAAAAAAAAGTTTATCCAACCCCACTAGATTCTATAGGCACAAAGTATTATCATGCAGATTGTCCATGTAAACAAAATACATATAAATAACACTCATTTACTGAGCAGTTTATTAGCTGTCTATTAACTGTATACCTACACATTAATGCAATTACCTAATCAGCCAATCATGTGGCAGAAGCTTGATGCATAAAATCAGGATTGAGATCTTCCTGGTCATTAGAATGTGGAAATTGACTGGCCGTGACATGGCTGTTGGTGTCAAGTGGGCTGATATGGGTTTGCTGCTCATCTGGGATTTGAACACTCAACAGTCTCTAGAGTTCACACAGAATCGTGGCAAAAAAACAATAAAAGCAACAGTTTTTATGAGAGCGGAAATGCCTCATTGATGAGAGAGAGGTTAAATAAAGTATAGCCTGGCTATAAAAAAAAACACCCAAAAACCACACAAAAAGGCTATGATTACTCAAATATCAACTGATTACAAACATGGTGAGCAGAAAAGCATCTCAGAACTCCTAAAAACTTTGTGTTGTCACAATGACAACTGCAGTAGTTTCAACAGTCTGCCTGAAAATGCAAAAACCCTTTGCTGATTAAGTATGATTTCCTTAGACAATGAATGTCAGGCTTTCGCCATGTTGTTTGGATAGTTATAGTTTTGTGATAAGCTACCTGTAACCAAAATAGAATCATGAATGTAAATTTTTGGCTATATGTAGTCTACAATGATACACATTAGCGGTCGACCGATATGGCTTTTTCTCTGACTGATGCCGATATTTAGAAATCAGGGCATCTGATGGCCGATCTTTTTTAACCGATATGTTTGGTCAATTTTCTTTTTTTTCCCCCTTCAACTTATAAAATATAACAGTTAATTCATAGAAATGATACAGGAAATTGCTTACATTAAACATTTATTGAACAACACAAGCTTCTTTAATTAGTGTTACTTGTTACCAGGTTTTGGTACCAGTGCCTACCTGTAGCCTAAACTACAGCGGGTTGAATGCTCACCAACAATACAGTTCCAAATGTTATTCTCATTCTCTCTCCAAATGTACCATTATATTCAACCAATGAAATATATATGGCTAGATTAAGGATCAAAGGATAAGAACTTAAAGCCTGAGACACATGAAGCTGATGGTCGGCTGTCGGACAATGTCGGGTGGTTTTTGAGCGATGGTTGGCTTTAGTTTTTTTAGATCCTGGGTGCAAAGCTGACTTTTTTCTTTATTATTATTATTATTAGTAGTAGTAGTAGTAGTAGTAATAGTAGTAGTAATTATTATAATTAAAATTGTATTTGTTTATTTATGTGAACATAAATGACAATAAATGAATGAATGAATGAATGAATATTTATAAATGTGAAAATAAAGATGTAAATGAATGTGTGAATGTGTGTAGATATTGAGATGAGATGGTTTGATCATGTGCAAAGGTGGGACATGGGGTATATCGGTAGAAGAATAATGATAATAGAACCACCTGGCAGGAAGAAAAGAGGAAGGCCGAAGAGGAGGTTTATGGATGTGGTGAGGGAAGACATGCAGGTGGCTGGTTTGAAAGAGTCAGATGTAGAAGACAATGAAATGGAGATGGATGATCCACTCTAGCGACCCCTAACGGGAGCAGCCAAAGCCAAGGAGAAAGCAGAAGAAGACTGACATATCTGAAACATAGGCTGGTGTCCTATTTGGAATAATTAACTTTGACTAGCCAGACACTTTCTCCAGTGTATTTGTTTTCAAAACTAACAATATGAACCAATAATTAGATCTTTTTTTTGGTTTATGTAGGAACTTGTGATCTCTTTATAATCACTTTAACAAACCCAACCAGGCAAATAAGCCCTCAAGGCATCAGTGCTCTGAGCAACCACACTGTGTGCTCAGCGGCTTGAAATGTCTTCCCCGGCTGAGTTTTAAGATACCTCAGAGTAGCACCCGTCAAGAGAATGAGAAGTTGAAAATAAAAGCCCCCAGTGAGTTCGAGACATGATAATGCAGGCACTGTGAGCAGTGATTAATGCTGACTGTTTACCCTCCAGGGCTCTGTCAAGTGAGCTATGAGATGTTGTATTCGTCCTGGCTTATTTCCTTTACAGCACAAGAAGACTTGTGCTTCAAGCAAAGCGTTGAATGGCATGCACAATTTTGGCATTTCTTTTAAGCTCACAGGTAGCTCCTTGGACAGAACAAGAGAGTAAGAATGAAATGGCATGTTGCTTGTGAGGTTTTCGTGAGCATGCTGGGAAACCATCTGGTGAATGCAAGCTTTGCCGCTGAGCGTAAACACTGTGTACTGTACACAAGGAGCCGGGCGCTCTCCGATATGTAGGTTGCCAGGTTCGCACTTTCCGATGCTGATCCGTGTGTAAACAAACAAGCAGGTGAACTTGAGCGTGGATTTCAAAAGCTCAGCCGCAGTAGTTTTCATGTCAAGCCTTTTCTAGTTTTAGTGACGAGTAAGAGACATTGGCTGCTGACTGGCAAAGACAGAGTAGTCCGCTGTTGGATTGGTGTCAGATTAGAAGTGATTTCATTACATAGCTCATTTAGATACAACTCATCAATCAGATCCTATCATGCCATCGTCCTTTGGGACTCTGTAGTTGATAGCATTTGGAATTGTATGGAAACTGAGCTGGCGAGGGTCGTCAGAAAGTGCTTTGGCTTGCTAGAAAGGCTTGCGCCTATTATTCAGGTAGCGGAAGATTAATGAGAGGCTCTGTTTTTCGTGATTATACTTTATTCTTCAGTCAATCTGCCTGTTAATATCATACATAAAACTATATTACATTACAAAACTATATTACAATATGGGAGGTGGTAGCAGTGGTTAACATGTTGGACTTCTGATCAGAAGATTGTGAGCTTAAATCCTAGTACCACCAAGCTGCCCCTGCTGAGTCCTTGAGCAAGGCCCTTTACCGGCCAAATGTCGTAAAAGTAATACCCCCTTGTGTCCCTCTTAAGAGTGTTTCCCCTACTTTTAAAGGGATAAATGTGGAGCTCTTACAAAGTCTCTACACAATTGTAAAACCTTTTTTGAAAAGCTAGATTTGACCAGCTATAGAACATATAGAACACCCTTTGCCCTGAGATTTTGGTACATTTGCAAAGAAGTTTTTGACAAAGGGGTTTTGGTCCAACACAACAATCCCTTGGAAATGGTGGCCTGGGTTGAGTGATGTGAATAGTCCAATATCTTAATTAAAGTTTCATGATGGCATGAACATGTCAGCAAAGGACACAGAACACCTGACTGACTTACTATTTGAATATTGACAGCCAAAGGACCGATTTTGTTCACTTACAGGTAAGCGTGTTGACCTCGTCACATGATGACCTACATGGCCATTAACCTATTGATACACGAATGACTCATCATTTGCAGATGTTCTTGCACAGATACATCCCCAAAGTGCTGCTCTTGTGACTTGACTGATGATCGTTGTGCCTACCAATTTGTAAAAATGCTCTCTTGCAAAAAATATTGTATACTTGTAAATAGCTAATATGATTACAATGACCATTGATACATAAATACAATTCTCTGTCACTGATGATTCTACTACGTAGTACTTCTACCGTGTGTCATTCACTTCTGTCTCCAATTCCTCCTGGTTATCAACATGAATAATAGCAGGGAAGAGATAATGAGCAGCTCAGGGTATTCAAGATACAGAGCAGAGAAGGCAAAATTGCACACATCCTTCACTTAAGTAGAAGTACAGATACTCATGTTTTAAAATACTCTGGTAAAAGTTGAAGTACTGACTACACTTTTTCACTCAAGTTCAAGTAAAGAAGTTTGGGCTCTGACATGTACTTAAGTAAAAAGTAGCCATTACTACCACCTGTTTTAGTGTCACGCTGGTAACTGAACCTCACATCATATTAATATATTGGTCTAAAGGAATTTAGAATTTTGTTTTATTTAATGAATGTATCCAGACGAAAACACCCATATTGAACACAAGCAGAGAAAAGATGATGATGATCAGGTGATCAGAATGTCTCTGTTCTCAGTCATGTTTACATCACTGACTCCCTCTGTCTCTTCCACATTAGCAAAACTTCTTGTTGCCTTCTGTCTTGCTCATTGTTAGCTTTGTAAGCTAGCCTACCTACGTGGTGTGTGATAGCCAGGTAGGTAGGTTGTGAAAAAGTGGTAGCTTGAAAAAGCCACACAGTGACAAGAAATAGGCTGATTGGCTGAAAACGGCACGCAATGAAAAAAAAGGATCATGTCACCAAATAGATTAAAACTAAAGTAACGAGCCTGTTTTGAAAATGTAAAACGTAAAAAGTATAGATATTTGTGTAAAAAACTTAGAGTGAAAGTAAAATGTTGTCCGAAACATAAATAGTGAAGTAAAGTACTTATACCAGAAAAGACTACTTACAGTAAGTACAGTAACAAAGTATTCATTACTTAACATCTCTAATACAGTGTGTAGAAGTTGGCCAGAAAAGGACAAAGGTGAACAAGCATGTGTGTATCGATTGAGAAGAAGAAGGGTGTTAATGAAAAATTTATACTTTAGAATGAATAGATCACAAGTTCTATACTGTCTACGTGTCTTTTTTGTTTTTTAAGAATACCATTTTTTTAAAATATTCTTTTTAAAGAATGGTGATAGTGTGAGTGCTGCGCAAAGGGAATTTCAGCATCATTACCAGTTAGGACATAACAATTGTGTCCCATATGCTAATTTCGAAGAAATAGGTTCAGCCTAAAAAAAAAAAAGTCCCCAGGTGGTGTTTGACCGTAAGGTTTCCTCGCCGCTGATATCCGTTGATAACACGCATCATGGCTGTGTTGAGCAAATCGCATGAGCAGACGGGATGCAATCATGACGTTCTAACTAATAGAGATGCAAAAATCCCCTTTGTGCAGCACTCACACTATTACCATTCCTATAAAAGGCTTTTACAGCCTGCTCTATTATAACTAATAGCAAGGGGTTCTAAACAAGGTTGCACTGATTATATATAAATATATAAATAAAATAATATAAATATAAATTCAATAAGCAGCGTGTCATTGTGTTCACAAGTCGATCAGTTAATTGTTTGTCTTAAAACACAAAATTCAATAAATATTTAGGTTTAAAACTCAACAGGATACAAACAAATGGCGATGCCCCAGGGTCACAAACTCCCTGTTTCGAAAGTTCTCCACCCTATATAATGATCTACTGACAGAAAGCTTTTAATAAGCCAGTAGTGTTGTCTGGGTAGCTGTTACAGAAACTGAAACATTGCCTTCTGACAAATGAGATCAAAGAATTCAGCAGCACTGATGACATGGTCAAGACATGGCTGAATCTAAGACTGAGGAAAATAGCATGATACATACATGGTAATAGTGACAATACAATATGGCTGCCAGACAAAATCGTGCCATGCGTTGCTCTTTGCCTCTGCAAAGGCAGTGCCTGTAGCTCCTGATTCCAACCTATGACCTTAACCTTACTTCCTACTGCAGTATGAAAATAAATAAATAATTACAAATTCACACAGAATAACCTTGTGGCATCTCTGCGTGGGATACACTTTAAAAAACAGCATCATTAATTTTGATAAACTGAAAAAGACATGGGCTGTTGAGGGTCCATCTATTATATGGCCGTATACTCATGGTGAGGAGGAGTAATTAATAACGTTACCAATCCAAAATGGACCTCTGTTTAATCCCAAAACAACTGATGCAGCAATCTTTCAGTGTAGCGTAGGCATGGCTTTGCGAGGGTTAAATGTGTCACCCAGCGTGTGACTAGCGAGCTTTTTTGCAGCACTTTACTCTTAGTGCGGTGTAGGCGGACACGATAATATATTGATATAATCTCTATTGTTTGTCATGGAAATGGATATCAGCGATTAGAGCTGCCCATGTTAAAGCACTAATTTACATTCATTACTGTAATTGCTTAATGCAGAGAAAGCCCTTAACACATTTGATGCTGTGATTTTTTTTTCCAGCTATTGTTTAGCCAATATAATAAATGTAGCATTGCCTGTGCATGGTTTTAAAATAGAATGGTAAAATAGGAGAAAAATAAACGCATAAATGATAATGATAAGGATCAACTCTGCTATTATAAATTTAAATTCACTATTTCAAATGTAGTATATATATATATATATATATATATATATATATATATATATATATATATATATATACAGTGTGACCTCGATATTCGCGGGGGCTACGTTCTATGACCCCTTGCGAGTAACAAAAAATCGCAAGGTTTTGACTTTTTCAAGTAGAATTGTATATGTACTGTACTGCAAATAAAAAAAATTGTGAATTACTTGTCATAAATGTTTTATTTACTACTTTAAATGAATAATCTATATATATAAAGCTCAAATACCACTGACTCACTCACACACTCATCACGAAATCTCAAAAACCACTGCACGGATTGCAATGAAATTTGGAACATACCTTCCTCTTGGGTCTTAGGTGCTCACTAAGAAAGGGTTTTGAAAAATTCGCCCTGGATCGCGGCTAACTCGCGAAAAACGCGATTTCTCACGCATTGTAAACTCTTCGAAATAACAGTACGGATCCTAATGAAACTTACTACATTGTTTCTTATTAGATGTTAGATGCACGATAAAAATTATTTTCAAAGTACTTTGCCCTGTATCGGTACTACAAAGGGGTAGTACGTTATTTGTTGACGTTACGTTCTGATCTCTGATCATCCAGTCCTGCTCAGTGCTTACTGCTTATTGCCATATTGCTTAGCGTTCTGCCTTCCGTAGCGAAGCACGGGTACTTTCAGCTAGTACAATAACAAAATAAAACATTTAACAAAAGCATTGAGGCACAAAGCCATGTGGTTCTTTCCCAAACTGTTTCTACATATTTGGAGGCACACAATTATATAAGATGTCCTTGGATGCAGTAGCATTCAATTTTTCCTTTACTTGAACTAGGAGATCCAACCATGTTGACAATCCTGTGCACAATTGAGCTCCATGAAGACATAGTGTTGGTTGGAGTGGAAGATCTGAAGTTGCCTTTTATCTATAGAGCTCTGATCTCAAACCAATTGAACATATTTGGGATGACACTCTTCAAAATCTAATAAAACATCTTCCCAGAAGAGTGGAGGTAATTTTTAACAGAAAATAAATGTTGAATGGCATCTTTAAAAAGCGCATACAAATCTTAAAACTATATTTTGTGCTGGCATGGATAACATCATCCTGCCATTGATTATATTCCTAAAACAGTACAGCTCTTAAAGTTTCTGAATGGTTAGAGTGAAATTATGAAATATATATGAATGTATCGCATTTCCATTAAAATACTATAAAACGAGAGCATTATAAATAAAACCTGAGACATACTATAGCATGGAATTAAGTCAGGAATAATATTTAAACAATGGTGATGTGTGCTGTCCTAGGGAAACAGTTCCAGTTCCTAGTTTGATTTTGTTGAAGTTCTATTCATCACATCTTAAAGTGTTTAATTTTTCTAATATAACATTGAGGTCAAGTGTTGGCCACTTAACCATATCCCTGTGTTTGCTATAACTAAGCTACGAATTCAGTTGAGCACTGTTCCTGCTCTATCATGCCTCCTTGATATTGCCAAGTGGTATATGAGTTGGAACAGGTATTTTCCAGGTGTGAGAAATGGAAACACTATTTCATGCATAAGGGTGCTGAAGAAGACCCAGGTTTAAAAAAGCATTATGCAATTACATGGAAAATATGTCGGATACACAAACTGGTTTAGTGTATTCGTTAATTGTTTACGTTTATAGACAAATGCAGTTGTTTTTCTAATGTCCTTGGATTTAGAGCTTTTGCTTTGGACGTTAAAGGTTGTCATGTGACCACAAGATTTACATACTGTAAATCCCCTCCAACATTCTAGTTTAAAAAAAGATGAGTATATTCGTTTTCTGATCGTCTAAAACAACCAGACTATGTATAGTCACAAAGTGTACCAGTTTCATGTTCTCCACGGGATTATAAATTAGATGGTACAGTGAGACATCATGTGACACAAGCACACATGAGCTTCCACAACTAAAAGGCACGGTCTGCTGGGATTTGCTGTCTCGCTGTAAAGGATTTGGGATTTTTTGTGCTAGGTCAGAAACTGGCATGATGCACTGTAGATAAGATATTCTTGTCTCCTCAGACCTGCTGCCGTGACAAAACAGGGTTGAGTGCCTCCACTTGAATTCACTTCATTAGTAGCACTTCATTAGTAGCAACATTAGTAGACCAGGGATTATCATTTATCTGGATATTTCCAGTACTAATCAGAACTAATTCTGTCTGATATAGATCATATTAAGCACTAATAAACAGTACATCAAACAAATAAATCTTATTAATAAATTTTCATAATTATCTTCTAAATATCGAACACAGTTTTTTAATGAAATCGTGGATATAAAAGGAAAAAAATAATCATATGCAACACACGTGTGTACAAGGAATTTCTGAATTCGATCAAGAAAATAATCAGATTCAAGCATTTTACATGAATAGTTTTTATCCTATTTTTCCTCAGATGTTTTAAACATACACCACCATTTTAAAACTGATCGGAATTTTATTCAAATCAAGCTCATCCGGATCGATTGAAGTTTTTACCATTTGAGTCCGATTGAGCTACCGGTCCAATTACTTAAAAGGTACATAACACAACACTTTTGCCAATCTCATGTTAATCTTGAATACCTATAGAGTACAAATGCATCCTTTTTTTTTTATCAGATTTATCAAAGATACACCTTTTACGCATCTCCCCGAAAACAGCCGAGCTCCAGGAGGCCTGCAGTGGGCGGAGCTAAAGAGCTTTTGAATAGCGATCGCCTTCAAGCTGTGATATCACAATAAATACAACAGGAACAAAAACTTTATAGTCCTAAATGAACTATGGCTAACAATCATATCCACTCATATACAGTAATCCCCTGCTTTAACACGAATCTCATGCCCTTGGTTTATCGCGGAATTGCATTTACCATATAACTAATTAGTCTTAGCCTCTTTTTTGACATCATAGGACACTTCAACCAATAAACAAGCAGAGAAACTACACATAGACTACGCTACTACAGAACTGTATACTGTACAGTACATGTACTTACTATAAATGTGATAAAAGTGTACTGTATTTCTACGAATTGACACAAAATTCATCTCGCTGTGTGTTTTAAGTGTGTGGGAGGATGATTTACGGCTTAAACAAATAAAGAAAACGCTTTTTTTGGGGTGGCGTCCTTTTATCGTGGTTTTTCGTTTATTGTGAGCGGTTTTGGAACGTAACCACCGCGATAAACAGGGGATTACTGTATATACTCGGTCCAGAATCGGATCCTGAAATTAAACATCAAGAACAACAGCAGCAACAACGATTACAGCAAGACGTGTTGATATGGTAAGTACTGAACAAAGGTTCTCCTTCCCTCACGTACAAAAACATTGTGGTGGGCGTGCTCTTGCTCTCGCTCTGCTTTCTGTGTGTACCATGCCCATACAAGGAATTCCGCCCTTTGTGACATCATGAAGAGCCATACTCGAGGGGGAAAAACATTTCTGAAATGTAGACAAACCCGAAAGGAGTGTATTTACTCAGAATGCCTGAAAAAGCGTGTGGTCCACTCCAACAGATGAGCTACTGTAGCTTAAATTACTGAAAATGTAAATGCTGTTAATACTCGATGACTTTTAGCAGCAAAAGCAGGACCAACACAATATTAGGCAGGTGGTCATAATGTTTAACCTGATTGGTGGCCATACTTTATGCCTGGTCCCAATAACCTCACTCTCTTTCCACTGATTTCTAGGCATTCACATACTTTTTCTTTCAGAACGTTGCTCCTCAAAACTCTCTCTGTTTTCACTCAGGTACCACTAATTATCCAATCAGAACAAATGCTATTTCTGTTCTATCTTTTCCTATTCAGATATTCATCTGCACAGCAAATCTAAGGAAGGACATAATTAATCACATTTTTCCCCCAGGTCCCTTTGAACAAAACCTATTCATGTCGTTCGAGCTGTTCGATTATTCACTTCACAAAAGTCTCGCAAATTGAACAATTAGCACAGTTTTTATTTTCCTGACATGTTTTGAAAAAGAGGCTTCGGTAATGAATTGGAATATTGGGCATATTTGGATTAGGCATTTTAATGAAGTGTGATAAACAGGCCAGGGTTAACAACAATAGAGTTATTGCAATGAATATTTGTTTTTTTTTTCTTTCTTTTGAAATGAATGGTGGTTGGAGGTACTGTTTATTTTTATTATTTAAATAATTCATAATAAGTATTTATAACAAAACTACATCAAAAAATAATAAAAAATACATAAATAAATTAAATTAAATGTATATGTGTGTGTGTGTAGTTGGAACAATATTTATTCACACATACACAAATAAATGATTCTAAATGCGCTATCGGAATAACAGCTTGTGTTTCCCTGTTCCACACAGCAGTGATTGAGTTAAGATTAAGCTAGGCAATTAAACTGTGATAAGAATGACACACTTCCCAACATTAGTCGAAGCTTAATACCACTGTTTTACTGGGACATCAACAGCTGATGGCTTTTAATGAGGCAGTTTGAAATCGCTCTCACATGGGCACTGAGAGACCCGACCATGCTTAGTTATATAATCATTTATATAATAATGATGTCTCCTCCATCTGCATTAGCTTTTACTTATCTCCTGACCAATGTTGCCTGTTCCACATCCCTGGGAAAGGGTGCACATCTGGGGCAGGGTCATGGTGGATACAGTGAGCAATGAAAGCCCAGGTTCCCTATCAAATATTACAATGTGTTTGTCTTTTCATTTCATTCATCAATCTTGGATATAATTTTATCTTATGATCAAAATCTTTTGCAGTGCCAGTCAGTTCCTTTATTTAACTCAAACTCTCCAAACAAACTGTGCAGTCTATGCAAACATCCCCTGGTACAGAGCTAATACACAGCTATTGAAGCTGGAGAGTCAGTTAATCTTTGTTCAAACATTGTTACACGTTTGTGTACTCACAATTTTATAGGACAACACATTAATGCTGATTGGATAGGTTTAATACGTTGCTTTGAGTCACGCCCACACACAGCTTTAAAGCTGGGGAAAAGAAATATTGTCATTAATTGGATGGTGCATTTTTTTTTTTTTTTTGCCTTCTCCTTATGACGACTGGCAAACAGATTCACATAACGTTGCAAAACCTCATATCTATGTACAAATCAGTTCATCAGGATTATCATCATAAACTTAGACTTTAGAAATTGTCTGGACAATAATTATAACACTTTGATTATGTGTCTGTTGTTTACACTCGAGCTAGCTGTGACTTCCTTCTTCAGCTAATTCTGGCCATCTGATGCTCAATAATTGAATGAAATTAAACAATGATGGCAGATCAATGGTCATTTAAAAATGTATCTATAATTAAAAGATAGAAAGGTACTTGTCTACTATTGTAATAAGCACCAGGTGTCACTGGACCCCACATACAGTGTGGTACAGGGTGCTATAAGGCATTCTCAGGATTAAAATGATTCGTTCATTCTTGCCAAATCCTTTGTGCAGGCTGAACTTTGCTTGTTTCCTGTCCTACTAATTTGCATGCGATACTGTTTGTACACTTTAACTCCGAAAGCCTGTTCGCACTCTGACCTATATGTCCGCTGTGATTTTATCCAGTGCCCTGCTCGCCACTAAGACCATGTGTTCGTACATCCTGCTTCATGCATGGCTGCTGCAACAAATAAGGCTCCAGTTAATCTCAATAAACCGGTCCTGTCACTCCCTTCCCGAAAAACCATTAGGACAGATTTCAGAGTAGCATGTTCACTAGCCATGGTTCTACCTCTATACCTACTGTTCAATCACAAGAGAATCCTTGTGAAACTTTAGTTCTGAATTATAGTCATGCACGATGTGGATGTAACAATTTTTTTTTCCGGCAATGAGGAGAATTGAGAGATTATCTACACAGGCTTTGAGATCAGCATTCTGGATTGACACAGGAGAAAAAGCTGAGAACACAGAGAGGGAAGCGATTAAGATCGGGGTGAGCTTCAAGGACATGGCTGGAGTCCAGAAAGCGCTCCATAAGAAGGCGTTTGACTTCTGCTGCTGTCTGAAAATCGCGACTCAGCACTACATAAATGTGTTCAATTTTATGGACGTTTCTGAAAGCTACATCCTTTCCTGAAATGAAGCTGGTGGCTTTACTTGAACTAGTCATTGTTTAACGTCAAGGAAAAGGAAAATCTAAAGATTTTATTCCAGTTCCATTGACTGGAATATTGACTGGAGGTAGATGCACTACCCACCTACATCTACAAACTAAACTACATAAGGAAAACACCATTGTTGACTTTACAATGAAACATAAATGAATAGAAATGAGCCTAATCAAGAGTCAAGAGAGTCAAGAAGCTTTTATTGTCATTTTAACCATATATAGCTGACGCAGTACACAGTGAAATGACACAGCGTTTCTCCAGGACCCTGGTGCTACATAAAAACAGCAAAGAGCTACAACACAAAACATAGAGCTACATAGAGAACACACAGCTAAGGACTAAAGTAAGTGTCCTCGCCACATAAAGTGCATCGTGTGCAAGCAACCGAGTGCAAACAGAGCAAGACAAAAGACAGTGCAAACAGACAATACAAGACAGTGCGGGACAGATACACAAAACACAAATGAGCGCTGACTAGGGATAAACCCGGGCTAAAGATGCGAAAAGCGCCATTTTGGATCCGGAGTTTGACACCTCGGAGTTTTATTTTCACTCGACTGCTCTCTGTTAACACTACCTCCAGTGGAAAAACTATCGCTTAGCTACTTTCAGTCAGTTCTGTTCCATCGTTTTGACTAAATGTCATTTTATACCATGTCATTTAAACATTCAAACGTCTATGTCATCCGTACAGAGCGTCCCTTTATTTTTTAATGACAATAAGACAAGCATCGCTGACATTTCGACGGCTCATATATGACAAATGGGACTGATTAAGCCTATGTCCAGATCGTTGGAGCAAATAGCTCTCTAACTAGCTAGAATGCTTTGAGACATCTTTTGCGTTATCGTTTGCTTTGGCCTGATCAATATGCAAATGTCGACGGTTGAAAAAAAAAGCAAGGTGAAACGTTTCCATACCATTTGCATTAAATGTATTTATATTTAATTTAAATAGAGATCAGTATATCAGATTATATCAATATATTTAAATATAAAAGGTTCTTACATGCAGTACTTTACGTTCCCAGACTGTTTTACAACATAAAAAAATCAATAATGAAAACAATAAAAACACATTTGTCTTCTGCAAAATACAGAAGGTAATTGACCCTGAAAGGAAATCCTACTGAAATCCCTCAAGGGCCGCTTATCATGTCTATTCAATGAGACAATTAATTGATCAAAATGGCATGTTGTTATTGTGAGTACAAAATTTATTAAAAAAAATGTCTTAGTCATGTTTAGGCAAATTTGACATCTTGAATCGTATTGGCCTGCAGCAGTCACTCATTCACATGGTAAAAAATGTAATAACAGACTGAAGAAGAAAAAAGGAAAACATGTAAATCTTTTCTGTACTGAGATCTTTCTTCATCGTTGATGGAAGGAGTCTTCAGTGTCAGCCCAGAGAATGACTGTTTAATGTTGTTTTAATGTAAGTGATACAGTAAAACCCTATTGTACGAGCAGCTCTCGTTGTTTAGTGCAGCAAAAACGTAACTTTTTTTAGTGTTATATTTTATTTCACTAGAAATCTTGAAAAATGTCTCCCAAATAAATCAGTGTTGGTGCTGGGAAAAAGAAAGTAAATAGAATTACCATTGAAACCAAGAAGGAAATAGTGGAAAAGTACGAGCGTGGTGCGCGTCTCACACTCGCAATCAACCACTACCACATGGGTAAGTGTTAAATGATGTTTACCGTATGGTAATTTGCGGTGTATTTGTTTGTTAAAATAGGCTACAAATACTTTTTAAGTGCAAAAATAAGCGATCGAATGAGGTCTCGGAACGGATTAAATCACTTTTACATTCATTCTTATGTGGAAAATTGGTTCGAACGTACGACCAAATGGACCTACGAGCAATTTTCACGAACGAATTATGCTCGTCCAACGGGGTTTTATTGTATGAGGTACTTGTGTTTTAACAATATACACGGAAATAACAGTTAAAATCTTTTCCTGAGAAACTGAAGTGCAACACTATTAAAAATGCCTGACTGGATATAGGCTGATTAGACCTTTTAGGTCTTTAGCTCCAAGGGTTTAATCGCCAATATTGCTTACCTTTTGGCCATAAAAACCCGATAGCAATTTCCCATGTCCATGACTACTTAAAATACTATATCGCTTTCCGGAAAGTGTCACCTTTACGAGAGATATGTATGACTTCCCAGCGCACAGAGTGAATTTTTTTCCCTACATCTCAGCTTCTTTGACTGTTGGCTTTTATTGGCCACAGAGCAGGTTGTGATAAAACTGCTCTCCAGGGTGATAGAGGATGGGGGTTGTGCACTAGAGGGGATAATGAGATACTCTTACTTACTGGCACCATTGCAGGAACGCAAGCAAAATAGCTCAGCCTCTGAATTGAGTCTGGAAATAAATACGACCTCAGAATGACTCTTATGTTGTCAGCGAATCAAGTCGTACTTTCATGCTTACACTTTTCTCACAGAAGTCGGTTAAAATAAAAAAAAGAGCCACTTCTCACTTCTCCATCTGTGTATTGTGTCATTCTCTGGTGCTAAGGTATGTGGAGAGCAGAAAGAGGCCTACTGCATGTGATAGGGCTGTTTTAAGTGCATTAAATCAGCGTGTCCTTCGTCAGTATCTGTGGATTGGCCGTAATGACAGAGAAGATGTCAGAGGGGAAGCAGGCTGATTGGGTTCAAGTCTTTGCAATAACATGGACATGATGCCAGGTTAAGTCTTAAAAGGCTGAGTGTGAATTTAGGGCATATGTGGATTGGTAATGAAACACCGTGGAATAATAAAGACCTATTAATTTCTATCCATCCATTAATTTTATCCTACACAGGGGGGGAGATGAGCATGAAGCCAGTCGTAATCTTAAACAATTTCAGTGATTCTGTGGCCACTTGGCTGACAGGAGTGAAACCTGATTTGACCTTTAAGGCACCTATGAATTTTGAATGTGTTGTAATTTTTTAAAATACCAATGAAGTAAAATAACACAATAAAAAAATCTATCCGTTTAACAGTTTAAACACACACTTTCAGCCAATCATAATCAAGTATTCAGACAGACCACGGTATAAATGGTATAAAGAGCGTGTACTGCTTGAGTATGTTACAGACTGAAATATATTCAGGTGTTGTTTGGAGAAAAAGTTTTAAAATCTTTCATAGAAAACCATAAACCTGTTATGCAAAATAGGATTCTTTAAATGTTTTTATTTTAAATAGCCATTCTAATATAAAAGTCAATTCAATTCCATAACACATGAAGATTTCGGACATTGGACTTTGGCATTAAACAACCCCTTAATCAATTCTCAAAATAACATTCTCCATATACTGTTTCTCCCTCAATGAACATTTAAAGGTGCAGGCATGGAGGAGTTGGTGTTGAATCTATAATGATCTCAGATGTTGAGCTAATTTATGAGTTGCTCAGGAGCACCTGGTTCCCCAACTCCAAGTGACTGTAAAGGGCATTACTCATAATCACACACGTAATGCTCATGATATTTTTTCTCTCTCCAGTGTTTGTAATATTTGAATGATTTATAAATCACACTTGAGGTGTGATTAGAGGATGGGATTAGAGGATGGGATCCCCTTTAAGTCCGGTTCCCTTCAAGGTTTTTTCCTCATACCATTTGAGAAAAATTTTCCTTGCCACAGTTGCCCCAGGCTTTCTCATCGGAAATAAATACGCACAAATTATAATATAAGTAAACAATGAGACAATGGACATTGTTAAAAACGTAATAGAAATAAAATTGAATTGAATTAAACAGTACGTTTGCTCACAGGGCTGCTGTTATACCTGGCACAAAAGGAGCTCCAAACTGAATGAAGACTAATGTTATTTTAATAATATTCGGAATCTGACTGGTCTGGGATCTGACTGACATTGATTTATTACTAAATATTCTATAAATCACGTTTATATATGAATAAAATGACATTATATATAATAGACTGGTTAAAATAGCATGCCCACTTGGGGTCACGACCTCAAGGTCAAGAAACAGCAGTGCACGCATTTGACAAAAGAGCAGATCAATCCCAATCTTGTTGACAAGGGTCGTGAAACGGTCTGACAAAAACATAGGATGGAATCGTTTTTTACGCTTGTGATGGATAGAAAGTGCATTTTTGCATTTTGGTCAAGAGGAAAAGCTTTTTTTTCCCCCTAAGATCTTGAAAATATAAAAATCCAAACTTTGCTTGCCAAAGCTTTATAGTTGGACACAACTCAAATGAGGGAGTTTAAATGTATGAAATGCAGCATTTGAATGACAGACAGATACAATATAAATGACACAAAAGGTGAAAGTGATGGAAAAACCCAATATACTTAATTTAATGATTCGTTTTCATGCTTACCATTGGTAATATCTAATATTTCATTTAATTACAATTTTTTCTTAGATATGTAAAACAAACACACACACACACACACACACACACACACACACACACACACATACCTGATAATTATGTCTTCGTCAGTCAAATTATATTCAGTGAGATGTGATATTTATAAGCAAACCCTTCTGCTCTTGTATAATGCATGAAACGCATCCACTGCTATTGCATTATAGCATGGAATAAATGGAGAGAAAGAGAGAGAGAGAGAGAGAGAGAGAGAGAGAGAGAGAGAGAGAGAGGTCTGACTAAAGATTGTTAGAATGGCTAAAGGAAAAAGTATAAGAAACATGTAAGGAAGGGAGGAAGGAACCTAAAGGAACAATAAAAAAGTCATCAAAGAAAGAAAAAAAGAAGTGAAGGAAAGAAAGGAAGGAAGGAAGGAAGGAAGGAAGGAAGGAAGGAAGGAAGGAAG